>JAQIWR010000155.1:0-27377 GCA_034695945.1 Glomeris hexasticha
CAACTGGTGAATGGGCGAGGTTCTCTGCAATTGCAAGCAGACGATAAGATTGAAAACGTACGAGTTAGTCTGTGTCTCGAAGAAAGTGAAACGAAATGTGGTCCGCCACACGAAGCGATTGGTGAGAATAGAATGGAAGTTGTAGGTCGGTTTTAGCCGAATGGTGGCATTGAATCTTGTCATTTAATTGGTAGCCCCTGTCACCGTCGCTGCACTAACAGAAGTTGAGATAGTTGGGATTGCAGTTGGTTGTGCGGTGTTCGTTTTATTGATCGCAGCAGCTGTCATCCTCATGTGCTATTGCAACCGCAGGGGCTCTAAGGAGAAAAAATTGAAGAAGGACTACGAGATGGAAGCTGCAAAGTAAGTATTCTATTGTCCAGAGTTGAGGTTAATTTTGTTTGGTTATAGAGTTTTGTGTGTAAGCATGGTTTCATAATTGCAATATCGATTTCAATTTACTTTTTCTTGAAATGGTCTTCCTTTTCGACCCTTTGTATCGGTTTGCTATATGATGTGATTTTTTTCATTTAGTATGCGTCCCAAAATTATCAGCCCACCAAGTTACCGCGATGGCATTGTAAATAAAGCAGCTGATCACATGGACTCTGAAGAACAAGCCAAGGACATGGCCGCGGGTTACCCGATGCACCTGTCAGTCGATGGCCAGATGTTAAACGGCCATGTAGGCCCTGGCGGTACTATCTATTTACCATATTCCCATAATGTACCCTTCATATGGCTTTGTTGCTAATATTGTACAATGCTCAGGTTACACGTACCTGGATCGGGATAACACGCATAGCAATAACGGTGGTAGCATTGACAGCCAGGACAGCCTTTGGATGAAGGCTAACGGTGATCTTTCGAGCGACCGCACCTATCCAGCTTACGATCAGGCTGGCAATGGTTATGCATACCACGATGATTACCATCATATGCATGAGGATATCATGAATCAGCGTAACCGAGAACATATAGGCAAGTGTAGATTGAATTGCTCTGAGCAAAACATGAAGAAATGAAACGATGTACTGTGTCCGAGTGCTTATGTTTTGTTGTATTCTTGCAGTTAATGGTGATCCTTATGCTGCTGTCAACAAGCTGAAGAAGCGAGGAGTGGATCCAATGGGTAAATTATACTTTTGTAAAATGTGTATCCAATCTATACAAATATGTTGGCACAGACAAGGATTTTAATTTGTTGTGAAAACATTTCTACCAACTGATTTGCAACATAATTCCTGAACGTATCTCAACAATGCTTATCATTCTGAATGCAGAATCGCCATACCATGATGTGAGCGGCCTTCCTGATCCTTACATGGACGATGATGAGAAACCTCCGCATGTATCTCTGTCTTTCGACGAATCCCTGGAAAGTGGATACTCCACGCCAAATTCTCGTTCACGCCGTGTCATACGGGAAATAATTGTCTGAAGAAGGTTGGATAAATAGATCTGGGACTACTGCGTGAAGAGGCATTACTTTGATGGGACAGAAGACAGTTTAGTTGTGCTCTCAGGACACCGCTTAATTTGACAATGTACATGGAAAGTGAGATGTGCAGACATGACTCCTGCATGTTCTGTCTGCGGTCATCTGAAGCAAAGGACTAGAAGCATCACATCGAGGGTGGAAGCAGGTGCAACATGTGTTTGTGCGTGTATGTGAATAGTCTTTGATGATAATCAAAGGATGTTTTTAAGAATATGACAAGACATTGCCAAGGCACAGACAATGTGATGGACTGAACAATAGAATCTCGTTTGACCGTTCCTTGTACAGTGTTGCAAACTCGTTGGCCACAATATTTCTCGACTAACTCTACGCTGGACGTTGGCTAATCTGTTTTTTATTTTTAAATAATTAGGAAAAAGCTCAACTCGTGTTTGCAATTTACTATAGTCTTGTAGGCAAGTATCGCAACAAGTGAGGTAGAGTATTTTTAAATGTAAGAAGATTATAACTGGGGCGCACAATAAGCAGAATGTGCACTGTCACTGCCGAATGATGGAAAGAAAGCCGTATTTGACTGAGAAGTCCGCTGATCTCATTCTCGGGCAAGATCACTTGGCCCCAAAACCCGGGCATCGAAATGAAACCAATAACCGCTAAGAATTATAATTATTAATCGTGCCACAAATGCGAATGAAGGTGCCATTTTACTGTATTATCATAATTGCTATATCTCGTGAAGTGCAGTATTCCCCCCGGACAGCATTCGTGGTGCTTCTGAGAAACGCAGTCTTAAGTGTTTTTGATACTTAACCGAATGGGTTTTCAATGTTCGTTGGAAATGCCATGTTTTTGTGGGGGGAATTGGGTCACAACAAAAATAATGACGCGCCTGCAAAAAATTATGTACATTTGCAGAGGAATGAAAACAATTTTGAAACGAACACCCTAGCAGTGTGAGTTTGTTCACGTTGTGATAATTTCATGTCAATGCAATTTTTTATTGCATTTCTCAGCACTGTTAAATATTTTAGGGACAGATACAATACAGCATATTTTACTGATGAGGAATTTTATATCTCTGCTCATCCTCCCCTTTCTTGGCCTTATAAATTTACAATAATGTACATATGTTTTTGATCGAGGATAATGTGTCTAAGCTTTCATTGTTAAAATCTCCAGAAAGAATAAAACTTTGTAATTGATTAATTTTTAATTGAATGTCTGTAGAGTTATTCATTTGAATTCTTTGTGAGAACTATATAAGTAATACATAGTGACAGTGATTAATGCTCAAAAACAGCGTTAAACACTTGTAATAAGCAGTGTCAAGGAAACAATACTACTGCAACAAAATTAAATACAGTATTCGGCTGAAGTAAGTAAGTAATTACAATGAGGAAGGAAAATTTATAACAATCAATGGAACTGGAATATACAGTAAAACCTGTATAAAGTGATGTTGCTGGGACCAAAGTAGGATAACACTTTAGACAGGTTCTACTGTATACAATTTGTTGAATATATTTCTGATAATTTATATTCATATGATTTAACACAATGAAATGCCAATACCGTAAAGTGGGGCTATTTGGGATTTGGAGTGATATTTGGGACAGAGTTGCAAAAATTATTTGGATGGCTGGTGGTTGAAGAGCCGTTGTAACAGCCCTATGACACATACACACAAAAAAACTTTAGGTACTTGCCAGCAACACGTGGACCTTGGATGTAGGAAATTGTGCGTCATAAGGCGGTCACATTTTTTTAAAGGCAAGCAACAATTTGATCGACTTTTTGAACCGTGAGTTATTTATTTTGCACACCCAAGACCTGTGCTGGGATTTTGCTGAAACTTTCGGGGATTAAAATGACATGTCTTAACACCTGCCTTACCAATTTTGGGAATGATTCAACAATCGCCTACAAGCTGGGAGCACTTGTACTAAGAGGGGTAAATTGGGACAGATTTCGGCGCTATTTGGGACAGGCAATGAGCCATGCTACAGAGTCTTCTTTGTGTGTGTGTCCAAATAACACTATATACAGTGTTTAATCAATTTCCGGTCAAAAAAACCACACATGTCCCATGTTGCCCCATTCGCGAGGTAATTTGGGACATACTATGTTTTTTTTAAATAAGGGACGGGTAGTGGCAAATTTCAAAAACACATTTTTTTTCTTGAAAGCTGATGGCCTCGCTGACAGGAACCACCTGTCAGTTTATTTTTAAAAAATGGTCCAGCATGTGTAAATATGTAAAAAAGTGTCCCAAATCGCCCCACTTTACGGTAATGATAAGCAGATATAAGTGAGCAAAGCCAAAAAGTGGTGCAAAGCAGCCCCGGTTTACGGTACACAATTTATGAATATGTATTCTAATGCAAGGGATGCATAATATCAGGGGGACATTAAAAAACAATGGCCCTGTTTTATACAATGGTACTACTCCATTAATTGATTCACAAGCAAAATCTTTCCTCTATTATAGGAACTGTATTAAATAATGTTATACAGGATGGTCCTAAATTGTTGCCTGTTGAGGAATAACTTAAAATGGGTAGCAGATACGTGGTATACGCCCATATATGAAAACAATCAGAAGAGGTGGGCCGATCGCTGAGGCATGCCGGGAATGACCTTGAGTGCCATTTTCAAGGCCAATTGAATTCTACATCTGAAACCGTGCATTTTAGAACCCTAGTTGCAATTGGAAAGTTGTAGAGCATCACCTGATTAGTCAGGAAAGCGCTTTAGATACCTGTTTTTGCTAAGAACAAACGCGTACAGAGCGACACCCCTTCAGCGATGTGTGCATTGCAGGGCATCCATCGAATTGTTTCATACTTACAATAATAATCGTGCAACTGCAATTATTGCACCTTGGAATTGCAATGATCTGTGACATTTTTCATTGTAATTGAAACTTGTTGTAGTCTGGCTTGTGACTCTCTACAGGCTGCCCTGCAATGCGCACATCGCTGATACGGTGTCGCTCCGTCATAGTTTGTGCTTAGCAAAAACAGGTATCTAAAGTGCTTTCCTTACTAATCAGGTGATGCTCTACAACTTTCCAATTGAAACTAGGGTTCTAAAATGCACGGTTTCAGAGGTAAAATTAAATTGGCCTTGGAAATGACACTCAAGGTCATTCCCGTCATGCCTCAGCGATCAGCCCATTTCTTATGATTGTTTTCATATATGGGCATATACCAAGTATCTGCTACAGATTTTCAGTTATTCCTCAACAGGCAACACTTTAGGACCACCCTGTATAAAAAAAGTAATTACGATTTTAACCCATAATAAATGTAAATTGTCTAAATAAATGTTTAATTAATGTTAATATGTATAATAAATAAAATAACGATTACCAAGTATGAGTTTTGAATTATTTGTATTGTAAAATAAGATTGAAATGGTGTTTTGTTCTAGTGGAATGAATATATAAGGTGATTCAAAAATAATTGAACACTTCTTATCACTATATACTTTATTTTATTTGGAATTTATTAGATTAATTAAATTTTGAAATGTTTTCTGTGCATTCTTTCCTGTTTTTAATCCCACCAAAAAATAACTCCAATAACTTCCGTGTGTATTTTGATGACCGACCGTGAACTAATACATTTTTTGTTATGCTAGTTTTTGCACAGGTAATTTATCGAAATTTTTTATTGATAGGTTAAAATAGATATTTTTGTGTTGCACTATTTATGTATTTATTTAGTAATTTTTACTCGAAATTTGCATTCAATTGGTGGATTAAATTGGATTCAAGATGGCCGCCGTTTTTGTTACCATGTTGTCTACCCTTGTGACAATTACGCAGAAAAACAATCTCCACAATCTATTATTTAAAGTAAAAAATACTTATAATTATGATAAACCTATGCTGATTATAAGGTAATAATGCGGCTAATTAAATGGCAATTAATTATGCGAAAAAGGTTTGTGAACTGCTCTCGGAAAAATGTTCCACATGTTTAATTAACTGTTAAAAGAAATGAACTCCTTGTGCATTTCTTCTTTTAGAAATTGTACTGTTATTCGAGAAGTTTGAAAAGTTTAAAAAATATGAATAATACTATTATTATGTGTAGGCCTAAATAAAAAGTTTATATGATTAATGTTTAAAACTTTTTCAAAAGTTTGCACCAAATTCTAAATAAATTAACAATTGAATGTTCAGCAAATTAAGTATAAGTACAACATTTGGTTTAATTAAATGATATAATATTTATTTAGTCAATTATTGGCTTAGTATTTCTTTATTTAGTTATTGATTTAGTATTTCTTTATTCTATTATTATTTTTGATTTAGTATTTCTTTATTCTATTATTATTTTTGATTTAGTATTTTTTGATTCAATTATTTATTTAGTATTCCTTTATTTAATTATTAATTTAGTATTTCATTGTTTAATTTAGTGACTTTTAAATTATAGTCTAATTATATTTCTTATTTCATGCATTGTAATTATTTCTTGTTTTCATTTTGTTATATGTAATGTTTTCTTATTAATAAAAAGTAATTTCATATTTTCAATTGGATAAAAGATAATTAGAATATTGTATCGAAATACAAATTCTAATTAATTAACATTGATTTGTTATTGATAGGCCTAAACTAACCTTGCCTCTAATTAACCTGCTTGTTTATTAGTTTTGAAATTGTATTGTCGCAAGTGGGATGACACTTTTCCATTCATTGGTACATTTTTTGATACGACAAAGAGAAATGGCATTTGACGTTTCCTGTTTTACAGCAGGAGTTTGTGCGCATGAGCCGTTCATCGACTACGGCAGCGCCACCTATCGGATCCACGAGTTGCACACTCGTTTACAGACAATCGCCAGTCTCCGCAAGGAGTTCTCCACTCCAACATCAAACACCTCAACCTGAACCTGAACCCCAACCCAATGTAAGTTTATAATATATGCACGTTTTTACGTTTTTTAAATGTAAAATAATACGTTGTTATGAAAATTGTGATGCAACTTTTTATTTAAAACAACTTGCTATATTAATTAATTTATGCATGCATTCCAACACAAAAAACTTGTTTGAAAAGTTTGTTTCCGGATTGTTATTAATTTTTTTAAATCGAAGTTTTAAGGGATATTTATTGTGTAGAATATATTGTGTTAAGTGGAAGTGATACAACATAGTATAATGATTAATAATAAATATGGTGACGTCACAGAATTACTTGTTGCATACTCAACCATGTGTGTATGTACTTTGCAAAAGTTTCAGGAAAGTTTACTGTGTTATGTAGAGTAAACCAACTTCGTACACACCTATTTTGGGGGAATAACTGACATTTTCTAACATTAATTAATTGAATTTCCTCTTTTTAACTATTTTAACTTATTTAAATGAAGTAAATATTGAAGTAAACTAGTTTTCGTTTGAATGTAGAACTATAATAATTTGAAAATTGAGTACATTAAATTAAATTAAGTTTAATTTTATACATTAAAGTAACATGCAGCTGTTTATTTAACTGAATTAACATTTTATACTATAATTGAAATTGTTAAAAATAGTTACATTCAAACTTTTAAGTAATGGTTTAGCTGAAATACTGGACAAAGTTATAGTTATAATATTCAATGCTAAACAGAAACTTGCAATTACAATTATATAGTTTATATGAATGAATGAATGAATGAATTAGTCTTGTACCAAAATTAATATTTTTATTTTCAAATTAAAAATAACATGAATTACTAGACACCACCTGTTGCATGGTGGGAAAAAAACACCTGCCCATTCATAAAATTCACGAATCCCTATTTGAAAAGGCCCTTTGTTAGTCGTTGGTCCAATGTTGGTCTGTCTATGGTGCATTATGCAGTTTATGGGCGTGACTTATGACGTCATAACCTCCAAATTATTACTAATTCAGCAAGTTTGCATTAGGGTATTCGCTGTTCTCACTCACTGTATTTACTATAAACGTGTGAGATCTTGTCACGTGACCATGCAAAATGATGAAGGGTTTTTTTTTTAAATTTGAAATGCACGTGTGACGTCACGGTGGGCATTTGTGCACTTGCAGCCATTTATGGAACTGTGATTTTTTTGTGGGATGGGTGGGGACTGGATTGTGGTGGAGCAATATCTGTGTCCACCATCTATACCAAACTACAAAACTGGACACCACCCACACGGCCAACTTCCGGTGTAAAACTTGTTTCACCTCGATGAAAGAAATTTGTGATTTTTGATGCGCCATTTTGTGACGTCACACGTGACAAAAGTGGGGTGGTGGTAAGTCGCAATTAGGAACGGAAGTTTACAGGGTTTATTGTTGTCCAGGGGCATTTAACGTGCTGTTACAGGGTGGATTTCCGGTTTTTTGTGTGCTCAAGTAAATGTGATGTAATGTCGAGTGTGACGTCATAAAAATGGCCGCCATTTTGAAGGTATTGCGGCAAATTTCACAATTTTTCCCTTTTTAAGTTTCATATGCATTTTGTGTACTTTGGGATTGAAATGGAAACCATTTCTCATTGTGAGGAGATTTTATAGAGAGAACTATTTATCCTACTTACAAAAGAAATGTGGACTCAGTCGTTTGTGACGTCATTATTTGGCTTAATTTTAATTTTAAATAATTTTAACAATGTAACGTTGATATAATTGTGAAGCAAAAATTAAATATTGGGACATATGTTTATTAATTTTAATATACTGCATTATTTACTGGTTAAAACAATATTTATGATATTAGTATTTAAAATATTAATATAGTAGGTTTAATTTGGTAAATAAATAATTATGTTGCTATTTCTACTATAAATTTGAAGCAACATGGAAATATATAGTGAGTCTCAACTCAAGGTTGCACATTTCAACGATGGTTAAAAAATAATATCGCATATTCCCTAAGTAAAAATATGGGAACATTCACATCAATTGACTTCGCTAAGTAAGTTACATCAATTTTGCATCACGAAAAGTTTTTTGGTTTAAATGTTTAATCAATAAAGCAAGAAATCAATAGTGAATCGCTGCAACCTTGAGTTGAAACATACTATAGTTTAATATGTTGAATAATACGGAAATAATTAGTAAAAATTGCAGGAAAAAATGCATACCTATACGTTTATCATTTAAGAAAGTAGAAAAAATTTTAAAGGAAAAAGTTGAAATGTTTTTACTTTATTACTTTAAAAGTAATTAATAAGTTCAGAACTTTTGGAGGAAACAAGTAAATAGTTGTGAAAAATTAAATTTATATTTAGTATTTGTGGTTTAGAAACAAAAAAAATGTAGATTTTTAAGGAAAAGCATGTCACGAATTTTAATATTAATTCCTAACCTTATTTTGCAGGATAAAAGTTTCTATTGTTCACTGTGAAAATGTTCGAAAAAATTGAAAATGGAAATGTGTTTGTTCTCAATGTAATACATATATGAAAAATTTCTTTGTTCGTTATTACAAGGCGTTATTTTCATGTTATAAAAGTATTTTGTATGTAAAAAGTGATTTAAATTTCGTTCCTTGTGTACAAAATTAAAATACAACTTTTTGAAAAATGAGAAAAATGATAACTGCAAGGTAAATATTAAAAAATTAAATTGGGGAGTGGGACGAAAAAACTTCTGTGACGTCATCAACTATTGTTGTCTGCACGGTTTAATATGTGGAATAAGTGGGTTAATTTTGGGCGTATTTTTTTATTTCTTTTCTTTTTTTCCCACTCACAAATTATGATTTTTTCCGAAATTAATTTCTGGTTTATGGTTTTAACTACATATGGGGTTGAAGGCTGGACTACTTTTCGCTTCAAGGACCTCCTATTTTTGATTCACAATTTTGTGGACATTATTTACTCCCTCCCACAAATTATATATATAATGGAAAAGTTGCGTGGGAATAAATGCAAACTATTGAAATCCAAATAAAAACGGAATTATAGTTTTCTTGAAGCTGCTTTTGTTGCTTCCCTAAAAGACGAGGTTATGACCATGTAATTTTTTAAAACATGAGGTAACGTGCGTCACGTGGTTATCCTTCACAGTAAATTCCACTCATTTTTTTATGTTGTAATTTCGATAAGAAAATGCCTCGATAAATATACTGTAATAATATACATAGAGGAGTGTGAAAAGAGACCCAAAATATAATGCTATGTTCAGTGGGATAGCTTTTGAAATTTTATACTTTTTCAACTTCAGGTCAACATCCTTTAACCCTTCAGGTACTTTGGCAAGTATTTATTTTTGAATGGTAGTAACGCCCCTATAAAGTGTAAAAAATTACTATTTTTGAAATAAGAATTATTCATGCAAATGGCTATTTAAAATTCTGTTTTTGTTATTTTTTAAAGATATTTGTAAGTTTGAATAATACATATTTAAATTCCCTAATTCTTATATATGTATTAAAATATTTTAAATTGAATATTGGATAAATAAAAGTGTAGTATTTATATTTGATGATTTTGTTAAATTTAAACAATGTTAATTGTGAGTTTAAATGAAATATGTAAAATTAAAACCATGCAAATATATAATAATATTGTGTTATTATAAAAACCACTTTTGCCTTTATTTTAAAATATAGTTTATTATAACATGCACATTTGTGGAACATATTTGATCCTTAAAAATCTATTAAAACTGTACTTAAATTGTCAAATGCTAACATTTAATAAAGTATAAAGTAGGTTGTTGTAATGGTTTTATTAACGGCACAATGTAAATATGAACTATTAATTTATAAAATAGGTAACGTTTACCATTGTTCCATATTGTTCCTAAATAATTCTATTAACTTGGTCACCTGTATATATGCACTTATGTATACACACAATGGATGCGACCTGCTGAAGGTTAATATCCTTTTAAGATCTTTCAAATTGGTCTCTGCAGACGAAGAAAAAAATAGATAGAGAAAAAGAAATATGAACTCTTTCTTTGAAGCAATCCGACATTGTAATTTTCTCGGCTTTCCAAGTGTGAAATTTTTCCCAAACTGTTTTCTCTATGTACCTATATATTCCCATGTGCAACGTCTTTTTCAATTTTGGGATTAAAAAAAGGTGAAGAAAATTAAAAGGTTTTTCATTTTTGTTTTTACATTGCAGAACGAAATTTCCGACATTGGAGTCCTCGAAGTAAGTATATGTACTATTATTAGACAAATGAGAAATGGATTTTATGGACAAGTTTGGGAAATAAATGGGTAATATATTGTGATTTTAGGATACTGAAAGATTGGATAACAGAGTTTTGAAGGAGAAAAGTAATTTGAGCAAAAACGCTTCCTTGGCACATAGAAGAAAACCTTCCAGAGCTACTTTGAGGTCCAGCGGTGTGAGGTTTGCAGAGGACACACCTCAAGGTATGATCCTTAATTTCAATTGTATTTTTGTATTTAATATTTGATATTTTACTGTTATATTTTAATAGATCAATTTTGGAGCGAATCTGATGCAAACAATAACAATGATGAAAAACTGAGAATCCCACACAAACAATCTGTCTTAGTTCTTCCTAAAGTTCCAATTGGAGGAATAAAAGTAAGTTTATTTCATTATTTAAAAGTTTCTGTTATTCTTAATACAGTATAAAATTAATGTATTCATTTATTCATTTATTCCAAATTACTTGCTAATTATTTAAGTTATTTGGACATGGTGTACAGTGTGTTGTTTACAGTCAACTTATGTGAAACTTCTTAATTGATTTACTCTATGGGAATCGTATTTGAAAATTGAAAATGTATTCTAGGTGATGGAAAAATAATTGAACAATTAAGTTGTATAATATAGACATTACAGTGTGTTCAGTTCATTTTGAATCACCCAGTATATTATTGCGAATTGGTGTTTGCATGCATCAAATGGTATTTGAATTACATTAGTGTGATGTAGTTGACTGCATAAAAACAGACTTACACTGTCTAAAAGTTAGTGAAATATTAATAAAACCCTAAGTGAAATATTAATTAATTAAAACGCAGCCTCGAAAAACGATTAATCATGTTTCAGTTTTATCAACATCTTAATGGAATCGTTTTTTGAGATTGTTCTTTTCAATTAAAGTTGTATTTTGGTCTAAATTTCAGTTAAACAGCGTGAAAGACCGAATCGCCAAACAAGATGAGAAGTTGACATCGAAGAACGTTACGGCCGGACCACCGAAGCATCATTTCTTTCATAATTTGGATCTAAAAAGTGGTACGTCGTTTATACAATAGATTATACTTGTTCGGTATGTACGTAAATCCATATAATTACTCTAAAATGAACTTTTGGGAACATTTTCCAGTTTACTCTTCGGAGAAGACGAACTCTCAGCGAACATCTTTGCGGCCGAGCGATGAAGTAAAACACGGTACGCCGCTACTATATTATCTCCCTTAATTCTACCCATATACTCTATCCACCTTGCAATTCTACCAATGCTTGCTTTGCCACTACCAACAATTGCTACTAACAACTATTTAGACGAAACAACAACCGCTGGAACGAGTGCTCCGAAGAAGCTCAAACCTACCAAAGTGTCTATCGCAAACCCGCGCGTAACACCCGAATCTGACTTGCTGACTTCGGACGACTTAGTAGTTGCTCTTCTCAACGCCAGAAACTCCAAATTATCATCTACAAACCTAACTTGCAGCATTGGTTCCAACGACACCATTCCACCAGCAAGTTGTGCGAACAAGATGGCCGCCACCGATGGAAGATGGCGCAGCGTTACGAAGCTAACTAAACGCGAGGAAAATCACGTTCTACTTGTGGAAGAAGAGGAGGAAGAAGAGGAAGAAGTTTTCTTTAGTTCTTCTTCTGCCAGGCAACCGGAAGTGGATGAGTTAGGGCAAGGGCAAGAACCGGAAGCGGCTGGGAATGTTAGGGTTTTCCACGAACAGTTCATGGATGATGAAGAATTGGAGGGTGACTTTGGAAATGGACTGATGTCATTGGGTGTTAGCAAAGATTATTCTTCGTCTTTGAGTTCGTCTGAAATCACAGTTAATGGCGAATTGTGTGCTCAGAACTCGGCAACAGCTGACTCCACCAATCTCACCTCCAAGTTGAGGTCATTATTGAGGGACAGTGGCCTGGACACAACCTGGGAGAAAAATCGTAAGTGCATTCAGAATGTCAGGAAGTAGTTAGTATCATGCACTTTTTTATGTACAGGGTGTGTCAAAAGTCAATTTGTTATGTTTACATATACAGTATATACTAATGCAGATTCAGGAGAACACAAGTTCAATCCATTTATTGTTTCAAAACAATATATGGAAATTTTGGAAGTAATCATAAATTTATTTCCCATTGTGAAATGTAAACTGTAACATGATATTTTACTTGCAGTTTGATAATATTACTTAGAGGAATCACGAATTAAACTTTGTACTGCAAAATTAAGTTGGGAAAATTTTACTGTAATTGTAAAAATAAATACAATATAGAGAAATTAATGTAACTTTTGCAGTTTTTTCTATGTACTATAAGCATTAAAGTATGGTATAATTTATATTATACTGAGTCTCAACTCAAGATTGCACATTTCAACATTTGTTAAAAAATAATATCACATAATCCCTAAGTAAAAATATGGGAAATACACATCAATTAACTTTATTAAGTGAGTTACATCAATTTTGCATCATTAAAATATGTTTGGTTTAAATGTTTACTCAATAAAGCAAGAAATCAATTTAGTGAATCGCTGCAACCTTGAGTTAAGACACACTATAGGTATACAACATGTAATATATATATATAAATTATATTTCAATATTTATTTGCAACATTTTAAACAAAAATGGGATCCTTTTATTTTCTATGGAAACACATTTCCCTATGGAAACTTACATTTGACACACCCTGTTAATTGTAACACATTTTTCCGTAAGTTGACATGGACCTTGATGAAATAATGAAGCAAGTAAACATTTGTTTTTGACAAATACATGAACTAATAATTTATAGAAAAGTTCATCATTCAAGGTAAATGTAATTACTATGTAAATATAAATACTGAGCTTTTCCAAGGCTTTTCTGTATGCATATATGTGTGGACATAGGTAAATGTATAGTGTATATTAATGTATTTAGGGTGTTTTATGTTACTGAACGTTGTCAATCAAATAATAGAGGGAAAATGTTGCAATGTTTAAAAATGCATGTTTTTTAATATTCAAGGGCGTTTCATTATTTTCCTTTTGTGAAATGCGTCACATGTAGACAGAAGTTTGGTGGGAAAGTTTTGCACGCTGATGAATGTTATATATATAGTTGAACATAAAGTTTCCTGTCTTCTTTTGCTGTAGAAACCGAATTTGTGGACACAGTTGAAATGATTGAGCATGAAGAACAATCCTCAGAAGTCTTGCTCAGCCCTAAAAGTGAAACTAGTAAGTCTACTTTCTCCTTCGCAACCTTCCTATATATAAATAAAACGTTTCTAATTATATTATAATGTATTTCATAACCGTGATGTCATCAACCAACAAGTAGCTGTCATTAAAGATGAGCAAACGTCTGTAAAACAATTGCCAGAAGTCACTGTAAATGGAGACCATCGAAACGATTTGTGGTTTGCAGAAGATAAATTTAAAACCAGAGGCAACATCGACTGGGACAAATTAGGTAATTCCTAAGTGCACATCTTACTGATATTATTTCACATTAAGAAATGTGCTATTGTAAAGTTTGAGTAGTAAAAATGACAACTTTTATAATTTTATTGCGGGAGACAGAATCTCGCGCAAGTTTCTTGCACAGCTCCGTAGACGTTTAATAGGGCCGGTGCAATTGTATTGCGCGAGTTTATATTTGACGCAAGAAATTTCTCAGATGTGAATATGTTCTTTTGTTTGGAAAATTAGAAAAGTTACACTGTTCAGATGAAATAGCGGATGTGGATTGGCTGCAGAAAGTTCGTCTTCGCAACGTTTTAGAGGATTCTAGTTGTGAGAACCGTATTAGCATCCCGGTTAGTTTGTCGACAAATCCGAAACAAAATGGCGTCCATGAGGATAGCAAGTGGATGGATCCTTTGTTAAGGCTTCAGCAAAGTGGTGCTGTTGATTGGGACAGCTTAGGTAAACATGTTTTCTATTTTATTTCAATATGCTTTCAATGATTTAATGATGATTATAGAGAAAATTGTAACAATATATGCTGCATTTGCTTGCTTTTGTTTCTTAATTTAACAAATGTCTTCCTGTAACTAAGAATTGCAATGATATACTAACCTGAATTAATCTTGTAACAACTAACCGAAACTAAAATTTGTGATATTGGAAAAAATATAATGAACTTTGAATGTTAATAATATATGTTAACATCTTATTCCAGATAAGAAGTCTTTGAATACATTTGGCAAAGTGATTTCCAATTACTCCGAAGAACAAACGATGACGTCAGCTAGTCCCTCGTCACATCTTAAAGTTAACCTGAAACATGTTCGGCAAATTGAAGTTCGACGTTCAGATAATGCTGCAAAATCATTAGACAAATCAGAGGAGGGTATTCCAGCCGTAAGAGTTCACCTACGTCACGTGGAAACTCCTGTCAAACCTCAACAACAACAAGTAGTGGGGACTGTGCAAGAAAAGTCCAGGTCCGAGAGTCCAGACCAAGTGGTGCTCATCAAAAACACGTACAACGCTCAAGAATGGAGACAACTTGAACATGAAATCGAAACTAAAAGAAGACCCAAAGTACAAACCCCTTCACCTGATTGGGTACGTGAAGCTGAAGAGAAACGAAGAAGTTTCCACGAGTGGGGATCAGCTTTTGGTAACTACATACTTATTCATCCAACAAATTTACTTATACAACAATTGTCATTTGTATCTTGTAAATCTTTGCTGTTTGATCCCCAAAAGTCTTGGGAGAATGGGCACCTGTACTAGTTTCCCCCATTTGCCCATCGTCTACGGACTCCTTTTCTAAAAATGGCAGATTTCTACGCAATTTCTAGTACAATAGTATTAAAAACTTATCGATATTATATTCAAATGGTCTTATACCTAATTAACATCGAACTTTGTTACAACTCTACCCACTTTTCCATTTCTATCTTGTCTTTCTCTACGGTTTGATATCTAAAAGTCTTAGGGGAATGGGCACATATATGAGTTTCCCACTATTTGCCCATTGTCTATGGACTCCTTTACAAAAAACAACAGGATTCTTTATTGTTTTTTAATACTATCGATTCAGCTAGCTCCTGGTAACTTCTGAGAACTATTCAGACGTGGTTTCTACGTCATTTTTCATAATTTATAGGTTACAGTTCAGGATATAACCTACGTGGTTGTCATATTTTATGGTACATAATAATGTGTAATTTTTGATGATGTTCCAAGAACTTCGTGTATATTGCTATATACCATGTTATTAGTGGTGTGGAAATATGTATGTATAAAAGGAAATGAGAGATTTATAGATGACCCCTTATTAGAAAGGTTACGCCCATTTTGCAATTAAAGTGGACACCAGTCCCAATGCATGATCTATTGTTCATGTATACAGTATGCAAATGTAATTTAAGAGGTGAGTGACACAAAAGGTGTTAATTTTAATGACCTGTTGTTTAATAATTAAGTGTGAACTGTTTGGGATCGAGCTATAGTGGAATGGGGCGTGGCTAATGAAATCGATAAGCATCTTCGTATATAGTGTGACTGTCGCGGTGACTGTAGTATACAGTATAGTATAGCGTGCCAACAAAACCACAAAGGCAGAACGCAAAAAGTTACATGTGACTTAATAACGAACTTCTGCCAGACCCTCAAACAAAGGGGTGTCATCAATCGGCAATTTTCTTCTAAACACTTCCGGTGTTGCGCAGATTCGAAACAAGTTCGACCTTGTTCGGACATCGCTGATGATGGCCACAAGGACAACACCCAGTCCACCAATCAATGGATGAGCATTCAGCAGTTGAGATCCAAGAAGCAAGAGCAGCAAGAGGATTGGCAAGAAACTGGTTAGCGTCAAGAGTTAGCGCGTAGTACTATATATATAGGTGTACTGTGTGTTCGAAATGGGATTAAATTAGTTTGTGAATAATGACTTCAGAGGTGAAGAATGGACATTGGCAGAAAGATGATGGACACGGCATCAGGGTTCATGTACCCGATGTGACTAGCGCGGATACGGTTGACGGTGAAGAGCACGCCGCAAAGTTTGACGTTGAAGGATACGTAAAAGGGCTTGTGCGCATGCGCAAATCGGTTCCATCCAAGTGCAGACCTCAAAGTAGTCCTGACTTTGCTGCACACGTTCCAACGACACCTGAGTGGCTTCCAATAGCTGAAAGGAAATTAAGAAACAGTTTTGACTGGGACAGCCTTGGTAAGTGTCCAAATATATGTTCTGATGGATCACCTATTCTATTTTTATCCATACTTTAACTTCCTTTAAATATCGAATGTTCGAAATATTAATGTTCTGAAAATACGAAGAGGTTTTATTTTTTGGGGAATTTTCAGAGCGAAAGAAAAAGTCAAAACCTGACGTAAGCAGGATGGATTTTGAGGATGAGGAAGGTGCTAGTGAGAGTGACTCCAGTGCATTCAGCTGGTACGGTGGCCACAAAGCAACAAAGGCCCTTGATGGTTCCAATCGACACGAGGACCCAGAATGGGTGCAGGTGTCCTCAAAGAAGAAGAACATCGACTGGGAGCAACTAGGTAAGTTCCTATCTGTTAATGTCTACCTCAATTGAATAGCTAGTGTACCAATAGTGTCCAGTTACCCACTGAGCTAGTCCACAGAAACATCCACTCCTTGTAATTTATGATATACTACATGGGTGTATAATTGCATGTACTACTTGGACATGTCCAGAAGGTCGTCTCGCGATGACCGATGATCGCGATATGGAAGAAGCCCCCTGGGTTTCCCTGGTGAACCTCAGGAGTCCCCCGTTGACCACTGCCAAGGATCTTGCAGATGGTTTCCGCCTGGAAGATGTTGATCTGAGACCAGTCGATGTCGATGTGTCCATTGGGTCTGGGGTGAACAGTCCTTGCAGCCCGGAATGGGTTGAGATCGCGGAATCGAAGAAGAGGAGTGACGTTGATTGGCAGGCTTTAGGTGACTTAGCAATCTAGGCTTTAACATTGTATAAGGGGGAATAGAGCCCTTGCTCAATTTCCAAATGTAAAGCCCCTCCTTAGAGATCTGTTGCAAAATTTCAGATTCCGATAACCTCGCTCCTCCGACGTCTAGCGAATGTTTCTGGACGAAAGCCGTAAGTTTGAAGCATGTGGAAGATGAAAGGGTGGAGGACAAAGTGAAGTGGTCAAAGTCAGATGACAGTAGCAGTTGTAGTGGAGGTGCAGATGATCCAATGAGATCAACACCTACTGTTAAAGAAGGCAAAGTGGACCGCAGAATCAGCAAATTCGATCCAAACGCACCGCAAGATGCCGTCAGAAGGAGGACGATCTTAGAACAGAGAGCCATGAACAGTTCCGAGTCATTAAATGAAGACAAGTACCCTGATTGGATGAAATTGGTCCAGTACAAACAGACAGTGGCTGTCGATTGGGAACAACTTGGTAAGAAGCTGTTCGATTGAGAGTTGTGTCCTTCCACCAAAAAAGTTGTTACTCAGTTGATCATCGTATTGACCGGACAGAGAATGGTCTTGAGAAGAAAGTCGAGTCACCAACTCTACCGGAAGTGGTGTTAAGGAAGGTTCCACCTAAGCCAGATGATGGTTCGGAGATCGATTGCCACGTGACATGGTTGGAAGTTGCGGACCGAAAGCGAAATTCGGGAGTGGATTGGGATAAGCTCGGTGGGCAGCGATGAAATAGCGGATATCGTACATGTTCAGTCACTTTTGAGACACGTTGAATCAACTTGATATGTATGGATTCCGTTGCAGTAACATGTGACGGTGAAAAATGTCGTTGGTCGCATCTCTCTGCGACGAACGGTTTCCGAGATATGGACGTTAAAGTATTCGAACGTAATGGCGGCCGACGCCATTTTGTTCGAAATTATCCGATGCTGAACGTTGTATATCTTGGGAACGGATGGTCGTAGAGCAATGCGGTCAACGATGTTTTGAATATCAAGTCAAGGGCTTTCATTTTAGTTACAAATTGCATTCTGGGAGTTGCAGTTGATAGTTTTCCAATGACATCACCGCCATCTTCCAATGGGTTTGTTGCAGACGCGGATAAACCTATGACCCAATCTACTGAAGCTGTGTGGGTTCAAGGGGTTAATTTGAAGCCGGCAAGGACAGCGTCGGCTGAGGTGGAGGATCACGATGTTGCGCCCTTTGAATCGGTGAACCTTCGCCATATTGATCCTCCGGAAGAAGATTCAACGAGGGATTTCTCCTCAGGGGTTCTTTGGGAGGAAAGACCAACAACTCCCAATGTGGACAGGTGGCAAGCAAGGTACAAAGAGATGTTTATTGATCTCTCCGGAGAAAGTTCACCTCCGGAGGAAGACGTTAACCGACGTAGCGTCCATCAAATTGAATTGACGGATCACGGTGAATTGAGACATGGAATCACTTGGTCTAGACTTGTAGAAGGTAAATACTGATTTCTATTATTGCTATCTGAAATAATACTTACATTATATTCAATAATTGTAGACAAAGAAGTAGACATGGAAGGACACATTGAGGAATCTAAACCGAAAGAACCTTCCTTCTCGGAGTATCGTTTAACAAGACACATCGGTGTCAGACCTGAAAGTGGTTAGCAGCAAACTGTTAAAATTACTTTCTAGAAGAATTTAATTACATAATAACTTAATTTAATATATGGTGATGATTTAATTAAATCAGCTGAATTCCACCCAAATCCTGTACCGTCTTGGACAGAAAACTTGAAGAAGCCTTCCCCTCCAACAACTTTAAATATCAAGCAAGACAAAACAGAAGACCAATCTTGGCTGAGCCAGACAAGATTAAGAAATGTTTCTTCCAAGACATCCCTCAACGATGAAGACGCCTCACCGACAACGCCGGATTGGATGAGCAAAGTGGAGAAGCGTCGAAGCACTACCATAGACTGGGACACAATTAGTAAGCATTTCCCTATCAGAACAGCCTAAATAACGGTGTTCTAAATGCATATTACAACGTTTCTCAGACTCTGGCAACAAGGAGCCGGAAGGTAACAAGGACGCCCAATGGTTGAAGGAACTGAGTTTGCGAGAAGTGAGACGTAATCCAGTGCCCGAGAAGTTCATCAGGGATAATAATAAAGTGTCAACCGAATTCAAATCCCTTATTAAATCTCCCGATGTTGATGCTAAGAAGATACTAGAAGATCTTCCAAAACGTCGCAGAGGCACCGTAAGACCAAAAGGTACCTTTTTTTTGTTTTCTGTACTACCTACCACCTCCCTCGGAAACGATCCATTGTTACAAATTATATACTGTGCTATTCATTTCCAGAACCGGAAGTGCTGACTGGCCGTGAAGCCCTGATGGCAGACATTAAAGGTGGTAAAGCTAAACTGAGGACCACCAGCACTACCAGTTTGGACAATGATGTCGCACCTGTTCCCTACAAGAAGGAGTTTTCAGAAGTACAGACGTGTCCACCTGCCCCATTACTTCCTCCCCCTCCTCCAGTTCTTCTTTCTACTTCCCGTTCATCATCCCTTTCCCAGAAGCCTCAATCTTTCGCCAACGTTCTGGACCAGATTAAGAACTCCGGTCGTGATGGTCTCTTGGCCAGTCTTCGCAGAGCGAAGACCGAAACAAAGAGTAAGATGGATGATGGTGAGAAGGTTGTGAATGTGGAACAGGAACAAGAACAGATTGCCCCGGAAATAGTTCCAAAGGAACCGGAAGAAAACGGATCATTTCAAGTAACTTCCGACGATGGCGGCAATTTCTCGGTGGTCATCGACGATAAAGATGACGCGGACTTCTTGACGAAGAAGCCGGATGTTTCTGTCTACACCAAGTCCTTGTCGGAGAAGTACTTCCGTAAGGAAATAGAGTCCCCAAGAAAGGTTCCCAAAGGTGACTTGAAAGCTGGGTCATCTTCCCCTCCACGCGTGTTGTCCACGTTGTCAAAGTCGCAGTCGTTGAAGAGTCAACAAACGAGTGACAATCATTCCTCGAAAAGTAGATTCTCTAGTGATCCTGGAGACCGGAAGTTAATTGGGAAAGTTTCTGGTGCCAGGAAAGAAGATTTGGGAACTTTTGACAACAACCTTCCGACAATTCAGAATAGAAGTTCATCCAGACATGTGACAGCGTCGTTGGCTTCCACTTCCATTTCCAAAACACTAACTTCCGGTTCCCCAAAATCCACTTCCGGTCCTACAATTTCTACTTCCGTTTCCCCTACTTCCACTTCCTATTCTCCAACTTCCATTTCCTTCTCCCCAGAATCTACTTCCACTTCCCCAAAATCTACTTCCGTTTCCCCGGCATCCACTTCCTCTTCCTTAAAGTCTACTTTGATTTCCCCCAAATCTACATCCGGTTCCCCGACGTCTACTTCCAATTCCCCAACATCTGCTTTATTCCACGACCTGAAGAAGGATTCCTTAGCAAGCGTGAAGCTCCTGCAGGAAATGCGGACCCACAATACCTCCAATCCAGATCTAGCGACTTCCACCAACAGATCATCGTCATCATCTTCCTTCACCAGCTTCCGTAAAGAACCCTTGCTAGGCATCAGAACCATGCGAGAGACCCATACCCGGAACACTTCTGACCCAGATCTGGCAACCGGGACTGACACGAACAACACCGCCATCAGCCTGACATCGCTGCATCTGCTGAGGAACATCTCCGAAAGCCCCGCAAGGTTGTCGGTCTCGGACACCGACCTTGTAGACTCTACGGGTGACGTTGTCCGAAGAAATTCTTCCCGAAAGGTGGTGACTTTCGATGTTGAGGAGCCAACTGCAACCGACGATGGCTGCGCGATGGAAGACGCGGAGGTTGCTAAAATCACCAGGCGTGACGTCACCGATCCAAAATCCTGGATGTCACCCACTACTTCGACTTCCTTGAAATCGCGGGGTGTGGCTGCTTCATCGTCTGATGCTAAGTCAGTTTCGTCCAGGGTTTCATTATCATCAAAAGCTATTGCTTCCAAGACTACGACTACGAGAGGCAAATCTCCCACCGTCGCCAAACCACGAACTGAGCGCGCAACGTCACCCAAGAAGGAAACCAGCAGGACTCCTTCTAGCCCAAGTCCAACCAAATTCGGAAGCACGACCACACCAACCGGAAGTGGGAGAGGTTCCGCGGGAAGTAAGGCCAGAACGGAAAGGCCGTCGTCTCCTCGCAAGGACTCTGGCCGTAAGAAGTGGGACATTCCCAAACCCGGAAGTCCGGTTCCGGTGATGTGCATGGCCCAGGAAACCGGAAGTAACTCTGAAGCTTCCGGTTCTAGAAGAAGCAGTCAGTTTTCTCAAGTGATCGAGGAAGTGGCAGGTGGGTTGGGCGAAAAGCATTAAGTACATATCTCGGTACATATACTATATACGCGTGCCGGTAACCGGAAGTGGCTTTATGCATGAGATTACTACTGGCAGTGGTGCATTTCGGGAATTTGTTAACGCTACGGCGCTTCTTATAGTACATATAAAACCTCCTTGAAATGACATTTTACACGCAAAGGTGTCTCGCGATTCGCAAACTCTGCTCCGCTATGGTACCGTTGCGATAGACATTGCCTGCTTCTGGGGCCTTTATACTGAGACACCGTGTTTTTACGCAGACTATCGAAATGAAAAGCCCATTGGTGGGTACAGTGCATTCTTTCTGTATACTGGGTCCGTCTCCCTAAAGTGGCACTTCTGTATATGCGAAGCTCCGCGTGATGTTTGCGATGTAATATCCATTCATTTTGGAACATTTTAGTTAAAACGACGTTTCAAATTTCGAACTAACTTTCATATCATTATTAGTAACACTACATATGACCATTATAGGTCCTTGTAATTCAGTAAGCACTCCATTTTAGTAAGTACTATACGTACATTAATTGTAACTGAGAGAATGACTTCGAAGACCACAGCGCAATGCATAATATGCAATGTGGACACAGAATAGCCAAAGTGTTCCAAATTTAAGTGTTCCATCTGAACACTTGATCTGAACAATATACAGTCGGACTTCACGATCAACTTAAAACCGTTTTTTTATGATTGCGTATCGGTTGCCGCTATAGCGAGAGTGCACTGTTCGCATGTTATATAATAGTTCCAATCGATGAACATGGCGACCAGTTTCAATATAAACGTATATTATTTTTGTAGAAAGGCATTATTTCATTATTAAAAAATAATTTCATTGTTCGAAATTTTGTGTGTGTTAAGTATGAACCGCGCGATACGTACGTTACGCGGTACGTTTTTAAGTGTACGGTAGTCACTATAGTGTTCCAAAATTTCTGTGCACAATTTCGACCATCTGTGGTGTGTTCTCTTGGTCTCTTTCTTTCTTTTTTCCAATGTGGTGTCTCTCGTTTGTCACTGTGCTGCCACCTATCCTTGTCGCGGGCACTAAATCAGAAGGACCGATGACGAAGACCGAGACGACGGAAGTGACGTCACTACCGGAAGCTACCCGTTCCGTTACAACTCACACCACTTCGGGCGCTCGATATGTAACAGCAAAGGGCAAGGATGAAAAGAATGGAAAGGACACTTTGATAGGGGCCAGAGGAGACAGCACTAAGACCATTTCGCAGTTGGAAACTATCCGCGGACCGGGTAAACCATCATATTAAATTTGTTAAACTTTTTGAAACAAGTGCTGATGTATTGAAAGATAATAGTTATTAGTACTTTGAATATAATATACTGAAGTTGGAACATGTTCCAAACAGATGAAGCTGTCGTTGCCACGCGAGAGGTCCATGGCACGTCTGGTCAAACTGTCAGCTACCGGAGGCTCGATACCGGTGGTCAGTCCGTTCGAAAAACGACCACAACTGTTACAACTGTCAAGTTAGTATCATCATTTATTTTTCAGAACTGAATAGGTCCAAGCTTCTAGATGTGCATTAAAGGTGAACTGACACGGTTTTGTAACACCCCCCATAATATTCGGACTGTAGAAAGAATGATTAAAATTAAAACTATGAGTTAATTTGTTTTCTTTTTTACAAATTTATTAAAAGTGTTTTAGCAGATTGAAGTTTGTTGGCCTGTGGGCCTGTTCAGAGGCTAGGAGGGGGTTAAATTCTAGTATGGAGAGTTTGTTGTAGCATATATGCATTGGGGAAGCCACTTGTGTATAGCCAGTAAGCATTTAGCACGTTTTGGTGCATGTGCCATGCTATACGCACTGTCCTGGATGTAAATTTTGGCATTGTGAGGACTTGAGGACCGATTTTCGAATTTTTATTTAAAAAACAAATCGGTGGAAAAAGTAGAAAAAAATTGGACATATGCAAACACATGTTGTTCATGCATAGGAATTTTTTCAGAGAAATCGGTTCCAAGAAATTTACCCTGTCAGTTCACCTTTAAGCTCCAAAAGTTCTAACGCGCGGTTAGCAGTGCACATAAACATTGAACGACCCCTTGGGCTTTTCAAAATTTGGAAATTTAAATAAGTTTTTTTGGTTAACTAATGTCGGCCATTTTGAAGTGCAGGACAAGAAGGAAATTGAACCCGTAGGCGTGCCATACTTCCGTATGAAACGGGATCTCCATCATTTTACACGTTTGGCAAGTTTCTTATTATTATTTTATACATTTATATTTGTTGTCATGCATCGAATTTTCCTATGCAAATTTTGTTTTGATTTTATATATATTTGCGTTTGCAACATTTTTCTCAATATTTCAGTGCCAATTTATAGGTTTTTATATGGGAATTGTTATCGATTAAAGTTGTGTTGGATTGTATTTTAACAATTATTGCAACTAAATTTTGTGCATCATGTTTGTGTCTGTTTTTTTTTAATGAGGACCGGTTTTTGAAGACTTTAGTAATACGTTCTGAATTTCGTGCGGCTTTGCAAAAATAGTCACGTGACTTGCAAGCTACTTTTAGCTATGAGTTAACACAGTTTACTTTGTCACCCTCATTTCAACTCTAGTATCCGCTTGTTAATTATTATTATTCGGCATTTAAAATTGGCCACGTACAATAAACTCTTATTACTTTATTGCACAAATATTATTGCAGTTTATGGTGATTCATATTCCATAATAATGATAATAACGCGAATTAAGCATAATTTAATAATTCACCCCTCCCCCTTACATATAAAACTCAAGGTAAAATTAGTCCTAGTTTCCATTTAAAGTTTGTAAATCCCATAACCCTCAATTGATGCAAAGTAGCTTTGCAACATCTGAAATGCAATTTGGAGACATGCCAATAAACTGTGTTTAATAGACATTTTATTTAAAATTAAAATTTGCACAACTCCTTTTCTAATATAATGATCATGGAAAAAAGTTAACTTTCCATTTAAATATTATTTCACATTGTGTAATAAATGCCATTGTGTATAATTTTGTATAATGTATAAATCTTTAATTTTGTATAATGTATAAATCTTTCATTTTGTATAATGTATAAATCTTTAATTTTATATATAGAATATATTGTTATTTTATTTACAAACAAGTCAGTAAATTCTATGGTGTGATTTTCAAACCCTATATATATGTCGATAAAGAAAGTTTTGATGGATTTAAAAAAAGAAATCAAATAAAGAAACGGGTTGAAATTGAATATGCGGTCAAAAATGAAAATTGCCTTGAAATCTGAGGAAATTAAATTGAAAAAACATTCTGGCGGGTAAAAATAGAGCAACATACTTTTATTGAAATAAAATTCCCACGTTTTGTGCACGCAATCGGCACTTAATTAGCTAGGAAAATGGCGGAAAATGTAAGAGGAAATTTGAAATGAAACTAATTTCCAAGAAGTAAAGTTCCTTTTATGGTAACATTAGCTTTTACAGCCTCCAGGTTAATCTTAATAAAACGTGTGAGGGTCAGGCTAGTGGAACAAAAGACGATAACCTCAATAAACTCGCCGCCTTTATGACTAATTTCCCTCCAAAAAATTCAAAAATCGGTTATTGCAGTGCAGTTGCAGTTACGGCGCTTCCAAACACGGAAAACTCCAATTCGAAAGCGTTTCGTAATGTAACCGAGTCATCTACAAATAAAACTGGTTGCAAATTAGGTGAATCAAGATAAACCAGATTCGGATTGCACTTATTCTTGATGATAACCAAGATGATAACAAGTACAGAAATCGACTGCAGTTGCATAATAGTGCTATCGATGTTTCGCGCCCCGTCCGTCAGGTGGCGCAAAGAACACTTTCTCACCGAGTCTCCTCCCACAGTGTCCGGATTTAGTGAACTGTATTCGCTTCGGTTTTATTCGGCTTCGCGCCTTCAACCGGTAGGAGTACGCTAATCGTTCATTGTAGGCGTGTGAATATTAACGTAATAAAACTGCCAAACGACTGTTTTGCCGACTGCAAAGCAATTAATTGCCACATTTGCAACGAAGAAATTTTTGCGTTGATGCAACGTGACGTCACTCGTCAATCGAACAGGTGAGAGATTATTTATATTTTTCACTTATAATCGTATACGAAACGAAGGTGGTTTCGTTATGAAAGAAAGAACTATCATACGGCGGCTGAATTATGCGGCATTTTCTGATTGCCATATCGGATCCGGTGAAGGATATTTACATTTAACGCTTTCTTATACGAGTTTGTATTAGGTTCCGCAACAATCTTGCAAGGAATAAATTGACGCGCAATATTTTATTGCTTAGCTGTATGTTCGTATTGCACATTGTCACGGCGCCGTGCAAGATTGTTGCAGAAGTGCTGCCGTAGTAACTATAGTAACCCGTGTTATGTTCGCAACTTTCTTGCGAACGCTATTAAAAACATTCTGGATCGTTTCAAATGTTCAGTACTGTTTTCAAAATTTCGGAACGTTTGAACAAATTTGAAAATGCATTCTTAATTAGAACAGGTTGTGTGAATAATATTCGAATATTCATTGCACAGCCTGTGCAATGAGCTGGCCTGTGACAGGTATTTTTGTACTTCGCAACATTATTGCAGCGTTTACAATCCTGTGCAACATTAGGGTATGTACCTTATGCTTTGTCTACGGATGACGTCGGCGAGTATTGCACGGTATGGTGTTGCAAAGCAATATAATTGCGAAAGTACTTTGTGATGAAGAAAATTGGAAATTTGGAACGAATGCGTTTAAAAATTCGAACTTGCAAGTTGTATACTGATTGATTATGATGTCATTGATGATGTCATAATGGGGAAAATAATGTTAAATTGCGTTGGAACAATTTAACGAGACAGTTTTTTTTAAAGGTTTAGGGTGTTTTTTTTCAGGGGCAATTTTTACTGTAGGGTAACTTTCTTCAAGGACAACTTTAACCATTTCAAGGAACAGGAAGCACATTGCAACTCATGCACACCTACATATACACTCTTTGTGAATACAGTATTTACTTTTCTTGTCTAAATTACGAAGTTTGTGGTGGGAAAAGTTGCGAAAGTTACACTTCCTGCGTCCGAATTGTCATCTAAATTCGTCTCCTTTTTTTCTTCTAAAGTCTTTCTGCACACAACTCAAGGTTGAATTTTTTGCAAGTTTGAAAAATGGAGACCCCATATCGATGACGTCACTCGTCAGAAATATGTAGTCAATTCGGGGTCGTTGAGCTTTTCATTAATCATTTGTGACCCCGGGCTGTGAGAGACCATGACTGGAATTGTCAGTCCAGTGATGGCCATAATTATCCATCATTATTTGATGCTCAGTCTGTGCTAGTCAATGCCTAGCTAATGCAACCATAATAATCTTATCGAAATTCTCACGTTAGGGGCCGTTCACAAACCACGTGTCCAGAAAGGGGGTAGGGGGGAGTTCACCAAAAGACATGAAAAGACACGACA
>JAQIWR010000156.1:0-27325 GCA_034695945.1 Glomeris hexasticha
TATAAAGAATTAAAAAATAGCAGGGGGAGAGCAGTATACCTAAATGCGGAGTGGATACCGGTTAAAGAAAAAATTAGGTTGGGGAGATATAATGGGAAATGAATCGAAGGCGGCTGAATACTGGAAGGAGGAGCAGGAGAGAAAGTGTAGGGTATGTGGGATATAGATATAGAGACGACGAGGCATATAGCAGAGGAGTGTGCAGGAAGGGAGGTAGGAGATGGGATAGAGGATGTGAGGGAGCTACTGAAAGATGGGTCAGGGATCTGGCGGTTGAAGAAAATGGACGATGAGAGGAAGAAGAGGATGAAGAGGAACAGCGTGTTAAATGGTGACAGTGTTATTACGATTACGGGTGGACAATAAGAAGATTTTTCGGTCAGAGCAAGAAAGGACAGTGGACTTGGGTGTAACTGGGAGTGTTTTTAAATTATGTACAACTGTGATGGACATGCGTGTATTGATTGATTGATTTATTTATTATTTATTTTTGAAGATGAAGCTTTGTATTATCATTAACCCCTTTCAAAACCCCATTGGGGTATGAAATAAATTATACATACATACTGCTGCCTCCCTGATTAAATGCGACACCGGTTCTAACAATGGTTCACCACGCTGAATGCAACTGTACCTGGAGCCTCCGAGGTCGGCGACTGCAGGTCTTTTACTTGCTTCCGTACCATGTATCCTCTGAAAGATGCTTGGATCTTTGCTGCAGCCTTCTGTACTTCTGGGTCATCCGGATCAGGCATTTCGTCATCCTTAACAATAAAATGACAAATGTCACATCCTTTAATCTTACACCACTGTAACATACATTCAACGAAATGTCACCACATTAATACTTAGCAGGTTCATACTCTATATACAATATAATTCCGTTATATTATATAATAGTTCAGCACGATTTAAATAAATTGTAGAAGAGTATAAAATCTTCCAACTTTATTGGGTTTCTATTAAATTTCAAGTCAAATCGCAGAATATTTTGGACAATGTTCCCATGATAAAATTGTACAGATAATGGTTCTATTTTGAGGTAATGAGTAGAATGTCAATTTCGTTTGAAAACTTTCAAGATTGCATAATACTAGCTAACCTTGCAACCAGTTAAGAGGACAATGGATGTTCCCATTTCACATTCTAAATTTTATTTGCACATACATTCAATTCAGCATTTTCTCCTAGTTGATTCCAATTGCAATAGAGAAACTAATTTAATATAGCTTGCTTACAGCATTTTTCTATACGAGTTGAAAATAATGACAATTATTTAATCCAGCAAACCTTTGATTGTGTTGGGTCAAGTTCAGTGGGGGTTTTGTCACCATCTTCGGCTTTCTTCATCTCTTTTCGTACTTTGTGCCCCCTGAAGGATGCCTGAATCTTGGTAGCCGCCTTGTTTAGCTCCTGGTCTGAGAGGTCTATATCTAATCCTTCGTTAATCTGGGCGTTCTCCTGTATGAGAAGCAAAGAAAAAGCAGGATATACTACTATGGCACACTGGCATCGACCGGCTCCGTCACTGTGGCAACGGCCAAAACGAATCGACTTAGTAGTTAGCCATGGAAAACCCTTCTCCTTTAGCTTCATCACGCATTTGCATACACTAGAATCTGCACATCCACCTGGGCAACTCATTAGATTCGTACCATGGAGCGATGCCGGTCCTCTGTTACTGAGGTGGTCTTCGTTGTGGACTTTGCGGTTTCCCCTGCGAATTACAATTAAATATACACGCAATTAGCAATGTTCACAAATCGGAATCTGCTTGACAACAGCAACAGCTTTTATACCAACATGTTGGTAACAACACAAATCGAACTCCATAGTCTCCCAAATGAGGAAGTCTATTATATTGCTGTGCACTAGAATATTTGCACAGGAAACAAAGTTCACTGGAAATTTTCCAGAAGCCAGGATCCTCTTATTAATTCCTTACATAATTAAATTATACATAGTTGTGCAATTTAAATTAAACTTTCCTTAATTCCCACACTCAGGTTCACTCAAGGTTTCCCACATACTGTATTTTATATATATATATCCTTGTACAGATTTTTTTAGCAAGGAATTCCCATCATACATTTTCCAAGAAAATATTACGCAACCTGAGGGGGGCGGGGGGTGTAGGGGGCATAACATAGAGCTTGGACAAGCATAGAGTAATAAAATTGCAACGAGGTCATTTCTGGCGTGAGAAAGTGTCACTCTTACATCGGTACAAATAATCGATCCATCCCCTGACATTTATAAATAACACCGTTGTACAAAATAAAATATACACTCATCAATCGACTACCTATATATTGTCATCATCCGAAACGTCATTTAAAACAAACGATTTTAACATGGATTAGCGCGGCCGGAAGCCAAAAAAAAACAGGAAACAAACCAATTTTTAGGCCTAAAATTTATACGCGCGATCATGCATCTAAAAAATCAAAACAAAACACGTGCGAGAAGGTATATCAGGTTATTTATGAAGAACCTGAGATGATCCCCACGTTCTTCATCATTGCTATAGTTATCGATGATAAAAGATGCCTACCTTACGATGTATGAACACACGATGCACGAACAAAAACACACACACGGAGCAGCCGGCAGATTTCTCTTGCTACGAAAGCGAAGCGCGACCTCGATCACGCCTCGTTCCGGAGATTACCGAGTGATCTCGGAAATTAACCGACCCAACTCGGCTGTTTTCGGTTCGTACCGCGCAAACAGCGGCGGGAAATACGAACGGAAAAAACCGAGTGGCGTTCGTGATTACTCGCGGACGCCGACGCAAATCCGAAGCCGAGCTTCTCGCATAACTGATGACACCATCCACAATTACTCAATTTAATTGCTCTTCCTAAATTACTTGTGTTACTAATTTTCATGATGTGAAAGTTTCCTCGCTGTCCCGATATAACCACCATGTCGAAGGCCGATGTTTCACAATTAGGGAAAGGACTGGGAGAAAAAAAATAAAACTAAACCAATATAATACCAAGAGTGATAATACCTAATGATTGATGACATGGTATTATTTACGGATATATCGATATGGACGTTGGTGAATCCTTTACCCCTTCCCTTTCCATCTACTGCCCTACCCATAAAATTATACCAACATGCAGTTGCAGTGACCCAAGTATACATTAGAATAAAACAAAACACGGATGACGTCACGAAGGAGCGGTAACAAAACCGTTGCGTGACCAGGAAAACAGAAGATATTTATGGAAAAGTTGACATGACGTCACAAAGTTCAATCTCAGCCACTCCCTGGCAAAAAAGTGTCCGTTGACGCCCTTAAACCACCCTGCTTTCCCGGGTTTCCACCACCTGGTTCTTTGAATAAATAAACTCTTGAATAACTTAGCATCTGAGATAGAACGTACTTCTTGCTGTTTTCTTTCCTCACGAGGCCAGTCTGTAGAACATGCGATGTCGTCTTCAACAAAAACCACTTTTCCATTTAATCCAGGCCCCTACAAAATTTATATCGTGCACTAGCTATAAAACTAAATTCCCTATTTATAATCAGAAAAACATGTGTAATGCAGACAATGGTCAAAGCAGAAACATCTCCCTATTTCTATTCCATATAGACTGGATGACAACAGCCAATGGCAGACTTATGCACCACCCTGTATATTACAATTGATCGGAATATGAACGTGTATTAAAAATAGTGCTTTTAGGAAAATTGAATCAAAAACGGGTGAAAAATGCACAATAATTAAATAAATGTTTACTTTAGCGAAATATAAAGTAGTGGAAGCATAGTTGACTTTCATTATGTCCTTATTAAATTAAGTAATGGGTTTCAGTGGATTATTAGTTTAATAATTTTATGTAGAATTTAAAGAATACAGCTTTTCCATGCACAATGACGGGGATTACATTTGTACACTAATCTAATAAACTGAGTAATTCAATAATTTTGAAAAAGTAGAAAAGTATGTCAAACTTTGTGTACAAATGTCAATTTTAATAACAGTGGTCTACGTGATTTGTGCCATGCACTACTTTGGAAATTAGAACAGTAGGAGAAGTTACAAATAGTGTCAGTTGCAGACTCACTAAATCAGATTAGCAATAATTGGTGATTGGGCCTTTGGCAATCCCACGCATCAATTAGTCTGTTTATTCTGGTACAGTTTATATAGAAATTCCTCAGGGAAAATTATAAATACCTCTCAAGAAATCAATCAATAATAAGAATAGTTAGGTTTTAGTGTTATTATCTTTATCTCGGTCTGTATTATTCGCAAACCAGCCATATGAAGAGAGGGATGTCACGCTACATGCCACTCTTCACTCTCTAAAATCCATATCAAACCCAACCCTGCAATCAATCTGTATCAGATTCATCGGAATAATAACCTATAATCCTTGTATTCTAGCAATATGTCTGTCATTCATCATCTATCAGTCTGTATGTCGTGCAATGCCACTTTATTTTGGGCATTATGTATCTATGTATCGTTCATTACAAGTGTTTGGAGTACTCACTATTTAAAGCTTGGATGAACATCGAATCAATAGGACAGATCCGCAACTTAGAGTAAGCTTAAAATTAATAACTTTATACGGGTGGGTTTATACGTATTAATTTGGATGAAATTGCCAGGTAGCTGTTATTTATCAGGACGGTCTCATTGATCATTTAGTCATTTGTTAAATCCTAATAACAGGGGATTGGCCAACACCACGTGTTCACTCAATTAGAGAGGAATATAGCAGAAGTGCCAGTAGAAAAGCTAATCTGTCATAAAATGCAAATAATGGGGAAGTTTTACATTCAATTCACCGAGATTAAATTATGTTATTCAAATCCTACATAGCAATGCATGCTCCGGCGAGTTTACAGAAACTTAATATTTCGCATTTGGATAATGAAATTGTCTTGTTTGCATGTGACATTCTTCCAGTTGGTGTATTTTTAATAGGGCATAAATCCCAATGAAATTACTGCATGATGATTGCATACTACGTTTTAATTTTGTGGATTTGAATATTATCAGCGTTTTGATAATTCCGCATGCAAATCAATTCGCAGAACTGCACAATTGCTAACAATTTTTTTTAGTATATGCTAGGCCTACAACATATACTTATTACTTTAACCCCCAATACAGCAACTGTTTGCACGCTCATATGGCTGTGCTGAAATTTGAAACATCACTTTGCAGATGATGCCATAACTCTTGCACGACCACATTGTGCAGTCTATTGGTCTATCACTGTTTGCAAATGGTGTTCGTCACATGGCACAACGTATAGTTTGGAAATGGGATAGGCAAAACATGAAACAAGAGATAGGTGGCAGCACCAACTTTAGGGCCCAAATAGTGTGCATTGCTATTTATTCCCAGCACACTGCTACAGTTTCATCAATGAAAACATCCCTGTTATAGGGTCTGGTGATAAGTGCACGTGGTTATAGCAAATATTAATTCCAAACTTGTATGTAACGGATAATAAAAAGTGAAAGTTATAGGAACTGATGGCACTCATTAGATGCTAAATTGCAATTTTGAAGAGAAAAGATAGCGTCTCTGAGTCGCCGACGAATTTGCACAGCACATATACAAGTAAATAACAACACAATCGCCGTCCTCCAAAATCATCTAACCGTGCCAAAAGTGGAAACTCATTTTCTCGCTTACGCTCCATTTGCTTCGCGCCAACAAATACAGAATGGGGGTGGGCAGAAAATAGGTACAATATATCGCCATCGACCCGACGAACGACCGTCGCGAGACTGCTTGTAAAAGCCAACAACTAGCACCAGTCACCCGCAATCTGTTCACCTTTAATACATCACACATACAAAATAAAGCGCGAAGCGACCCGAACGATTGTCTGCATAGCTGGAAAAGCGCAAGGTTCGGCTTCACTGCCTCATCACATTCATTTCCCATGAATCATCGGGAGAGCGGCGAGCGTTAAATTTTCGAACATTTATCTTCGTATATTCGAATACTTACCGGTTCGATCTGAAACACAGTTTCCATCCGCGGACGCCGAAGAAGACTTCTTTCGTCCTTTCTTGGTTTTCGAATCTGCGGTACCATCTCCGTGTTCTGCTTGGGTGTCTTTGCTCACGTTGCAGCCCATGGCCTGCCTGCGTATCGAACAGAAAGCGAGTATCGGCGTTCAATGGGAGGGGCTATCTATTTCGTACAACACTGCATGGGGGAGGAGAGGAGGTTCGACAGGGGCAAGCGCGCAAGTACCGTTTCAATCCGGCATCCACATATCGCATATATACATGCTTTTCAACGCCACATTTTACTAATCGAGCGAAATGGAAAGGTGTGGCCCCGAATAGCGAGCCAGCAAAGCAAGAAAAGGCCCCACCCGGGTAGACACAATGTTATAAAAAGAATCACGCCAAGGGTCCCAAAAATTCCCTTATCCCTATCGATCCCCGAGCGCGGTCACCGTCCGGACAAAGCCTTTTAATTGGGCTCACTATTGCGCTTGTCGAAGTCCATTTTTACCGTATTAATAATTCAGCGAGGTTTTTGCCTACCGGTGGTCGGAGCGAAATGATGATGAGAGGGTAGGTAGGGTTGGAGAGCTGGATTCGGAGGCGCGTCACGAAAAGAACGACAGCAACTATGGCTCGTCACGTGACTCGCAGACAGAACCGAGATCCGAAACTAGCGGATCGGCTCGTGCGGGTTTAGCTGTCCGTATATATGTACGAAGAACGGACGAAAGCCAGATGTTGGGAATACACATGATTCACTTCTCACGAACAGTGCAAATGTTTGTTTAATAAGGCAAACCTAAGCAGACAAACCAATGACGGCTGCACGCTAAAATCACTGCTCATGCAGTCACAAAAGCAATTCTCTTCGTTACCCCCGTTATCAAACTTTAAAAATTCTCAAATAATTTGTGCTGAACATTTCGAAATGAACATATGACAGCTCGCGGGATCAATAATGAGTCATTTATTACAGTTTAACTTTCTTTTTAATTGAAAGTTGTACAATATTCTAATACATTATGCATATTACATTTACTTTCAACTTTTTCAAAAACCCAACTACACATGAAATAACAAATTAACTCTGAGCTATGTGCAAATTTCCATTCATAAATATAAAATATTGTGTTACAAACAGCAGTATTTTTCGTAAAGGATATTCATTTGTTACATCACTGAATTAAGTTACTCATTTTTAAAAGGTAACAAATCGCATTTGTATGGTAATTCTAGTCATTTTGCATACAGGATACATTAACTATTTTGTCCCTCTGATACAGACCAAATATTAGACTTGCAGTTAATGTTCATTTAAAATGTTTAATTTTGGAGGATTCTATTTGCGTGATTTGTATACTATGCATATACGTATACGTACTATACAGACCTGTATTGTAACATTAAATCGCAGGCACTGCAGATTATTCAATATGCGTCACAGCTAAAAATCTATATGACATTGCTGATTCACCTGTTCAAATGTACACAACAATACAACAAACTTGCACCGACCGTTTGTGGACATGTTGCACACATGCGGAACAGGAACAATCAGTGAATGCCGCTGAAGTGCGGATGCGGATCGCCATCCGATCCTTTTTCTCTCATCATCAAAGATCTCACTGAATCACGTGACCGCCGCAGCCTCCGACACGCCATCATCACCCTACCACCAACATCCTCGCACACTCATATTCGACACAATCTAATCTAATCTCCTAGTAGCTAGGGTACGTAAATATCGATTTGCGGAAAATGGGAAGATGTTGCGGTAGTAAAATGAATAGAAAACTGCACACTTACCGTGATGCGCTGCACTCGTGCGCAAATCTCAAACTGAGGAGATTGAATGCTGGTGCAAAATCCGTTCAGTAGCAAAGAGAATTCTGGCAGCTTACACACTTACTAATTACCTTCGATGTTGAATTATCACAACTGTTCTGGCAGAGAGCAAGTGCGAGAGAAAGTGGTATCGATCTGGAGATGGGATCGATGGCTGTCGCTTTTCAAATCTCCAACAGCGTTTTCACGACTAACTAGTGCACTTGGCCCAAGTCCAGCTGCAGGAATAAAAGCGATGCGGTTTTTAGCCACACGTGCGGTCAGTCAACATGTCCCGATCCTTCTCGGAGTGCCTGCAACAGCTGTGTATTGTTTGTTCCACTGTTCCAGCCCCAGCTTTCTCTTGAAAACGCAAAACTGCATTGGCAAAATCTGTTACCATATACCGGCAACGCTCTAAACTCCGCCCCCGCGCTTATTTTAATCACAAGAGGCCGGTGTCCATTATACTGGGGCGAGACCACTGCCATGCCAAATTTATAAAAAAAAAAAGATTGCATTCTCTGTTAATAAACACAATGAATAATTCATTTGATCGATTCTAATTAAATGGCGCAGAGTCAGGCCATGCATTCTACTGAATAAAAAAGGTTTATAGCGTTTGAGTGTATGTGCTTACAATTGTATGCAATTTGATACTGCAGACCTGGTCCAAAATAATTTGTTTAAAAAAAATAAAAAGCACAAGAAAAACCAGAATTCATTTGAGTTTTTTGTTTCCAGAATCGCATTTTATATGCATCGTTCTGGATATTTTTTTTATCATTTCTAGTTTCATTTCCCAATTTCAGAGCGAATAATTAGCCCATTTTTGCATTATTTTATATGTGCAGGTATTCCGGTCTTTTGTGTTTTTTATCAGAACAATGAAAACGTAGTTTAATCCTTTTTTCACGGCAGTGCTTCAATTTGTCTACTGATCCATACCTTTCGGAAAGGTTTGGACATCTTAAATTGCGGCTTGGGCATCATTTGCGGAAGCTTATTTTCCCTCCGCAAGACAATCATTGATTGTCTCAGAATCCTGATAATTACACATTGTAGAACATGCGGAATATTCTTTGTATGGTCTATGGTATGTTTCATTTCATTATACGCTTTCATATCGTTAGTTTTTCATAAAAGAATGTCGCACATTGTTGTCTCACTCAATATACTATGCATAGTTTTTCATAATGAAGGATATGAAATAAATTTTCACCACATTCTGTAGATGACAGGATTTTATATACAAAATTACTATGTAAATTACGACGTCCTGTTACAGTATCACTAAAAATCGATGCTAAATTTGGCAAAAACTGCTTATGTTGTGGTTGCCAAATCGAGCAACATTTTGGACTATTCTCATGGCCGAAATTTAGTGAGCAGGCAGTGGCTTGCAATGAAAGAACAGAACCGGTATCTTCATGAGGCCAATTACAACTATTCTTCAAGCTACATAGAAAAGTTAACTCGTACACAAAATTGGGATTTTTGAATTCGTCGCGTACAAAACGTTTATTATAATACATGTACAAAAACACGAGGAAAGGGGAAAGGGGTTTCGCGTACTTGCTCACAGTTTCTTTGTGGTCAAAGTGATGGGCGTATTTACACAGACAGCACTCCGAGGTTACAGTTTCTGTAGTCCTCTGCAGCACCAGTCTTTAGAAGTTCACGCAACAGGGTTCTGCAAACGTTATTAACTAACATCATGATATTGCCGGCTACTAGAAGTAGCTGACGTCCTTCGAGGGGATCGATTTGTTAGTGGGGGCAGGCGCACCGTTGAGGGCCCTTGGTGGAGGTGCGGGTTGTGGGTTCTTGATCCGGGCGACTAGGGACGAGGCCCGGGATTGGGCTGGTGAAGAAGATGCCGGGAAAGGCGGTTTGTGGAATGTGGACAGCTCATCTGCGCACCATCAAATTGTTGCACAGCTTGTTAGTGGGTTTTAAGGGGAATAGATGACAGGTAGGGTGTGAAAGACAACCTCAAACAGACATTATAAATGTTAGAAGTTAGAAGTCACATTAGCTTGTGCTAATTTCCAAGTGCGTGCAAATTTTTGGTCAGATATTTTAAAATCTGTACAAGGAATGAGTCTGCTTATGAAGATAGTCTCACACACTGATTTAGACATTTGCTGTATTTCACACTAACCGTAAGACAGTTGCATAGGGCGGTTGCTGGGTGCCTGGCCAGGTTGCGGTCGAGACTGTTGCTGTTGTGACCTGAACACCGAGCGTTCCAGTGAGTTGGTCTGCGGGTTGTTCCCAAAGACGTTGGAATGCTGACCTAAAATAGTGATAAACAAATGGATTAAATCCAATAAAACAGGCTACACTGCACGCAAGTTATTTTGAAATTACATCTGAATTATAAACATCTTGATTGTAGATGTAGGTGGTATCAACTTACCATTGACTAGCCTTTGTTCCATTTGCCGTCTCTTCTGACTACGGCACTGCGGCCGGTGAACTTCCGTGATGGCAGCGGCCGTGCTATAGTTGCTGTCCGTGCTGTAAGGACTTGTAGCTCTCTTGTTACGCTGCCGGGACGGATAGATATGTCTTTTGCCTGGGTCCGTGACCACAGAGCCGTCGACTCGGAGTCCAGCACTTTCGGCGGCTCTGGCCACGGCACTCGCAAAGTCAGCCTCCGTGTAGAAGGAACCATCAGAAGAGCTGGCAGCACTGGACCGTGCACTCGTACACGAACTGTTGCTCCGGTCCGTTACACTCACCCATGACCCCAATACACCACCTGTATTATATTAAACATTTAGAACACTGAACTGACGTAATGCTTCCACAAAAAACAAGTCGTAATAATCATAAATTTATAAATGTGTATTATTTTCTACCATCCACAACCTTTGCTAAGCATTTGACTCACCTGGAACTCCAGAAGTATCAAATTCTCCTCCTGCGACACTTGATTCTGGAGTACCATCACCGGCAGTGGTGTGAGCATAGTGCTCTATGTCACTGTAATCTGGAACACCTTCAGCGTCCGACTCAACTGGCCCCACAAACCTCATTCCTCCTGCACAAATTGAACAGCAGAAAGCTTTGTTAAGAATCTAGCTTCAATACATTGATATTCGTTACAAAGTAGCTTTAAGATATATAAGATATTAACCTGCGCAAAGCTCCAATTAAACTCACCAGCATATTCACCGTTCCAGCGTGAACCATTGGACGTTGGCATCCGGTAAGCGTATCTAGATTGTGGTTCACTGACAAGACTCGGTAAAGATGACTGAACGCCCCTATCCATATGTGGATTACCCAGTTGTACCAGCGTGTAGGTTGCAGCGTATGTGGATGCTGGGGCATAGATGTGCGAAGCTGCAGGTGCATACACCTGATGCTCTAGAGAGGCATTGTCTACCAAACCTTCGCGTGTCCACAAGTGTGGCTTGAAGGTGCGAATCGGAGGAGCGACCGAAACACAGTTGTCTGCAGGTGTTGCACGAGGGGAGATCGCTGACCGTTTGCCTGCAGCTGGCGACTGAAAGCCTCTCGTGTTTCCTGTATTGCCCCTCGAAGGTGACTGAGGACTCTGCGAAACAAACCACAGAAAAGTTGTATTAGAATAGACAGAGATGTTCACATAACTAAGGCTTGCTAGAAATCAAACGAACCTGGGACTTGATGGCTCTCACATACGAATTGGCTGCTGTTGCACCCTTCAGAGTAGATGGTGGGGAACCAGCCTCACTGAGTGGGGGTGGGTGCTCTGGAGGTGGGGGTAACATTTCAGCCCAGTTCATGAGCGCTTGTTTTCCAGGAGCTTGACGAAGCCCCTTATGAGCTTTCCGCTTCACTGGCATCCCATTATCATCTGCAAAAAAATACCAATGTTACACAAGCACCTACGTGTAAATTACAAGGCTATAAATAAAAATGCTTAACCGGTTGTTAGGCTTCCACTGTCACTTGTAGGACTTGAAGGGTCACGGTGGTCACCTGGTCCATCTGCGTATTATGTAATTTGCAACTGTTGCGGACATTGATTGGTGTACTTTTCATGAACAGAAAGATCACCCACCAGCATTGCAAGTGGATCTGCTGTTCTCAGATTTGGTGTCGCTGCTCATGTCGGGCTTCATGCAACTATCATCCGATCCACTTGTCCTGCCATCCTTTCCCTGCATGTTCATCCTCTTCTGAACAGAGTTGATAAGTGTTGTTGTGGCATAGGGTGCTGGTGCAGTCGGTTCCTTCTTGTAAAACGTCTTCAAATTCCGTGTGTCAACTTCTGCATAATCTGGGACACTGCGAGGGAAAAAAGATAATGTACTGTATTGCTCCATCTCTCAGAGGCAATTACATGCAATATTACATAACGCTTATTACAATTGCTACACGACATACCTGTTAAGGTCATTGGCCATACAATTAAGTAGCTTGCTTTCACTCAAAGTACCGTCTTTGTCGGAATCAACCGGGCGCCATCCACGATCTATCCATAGAGCCCCACGGGCCCCAACGTTGATCCGCGTCAACTCTTCCGCTGCAACGATACGCTTGCTACAATGCTTGCCATAAAGATAATGAAATTACAGTGCAATATAAAGGCAGCTACGGATAATAAGTGGCCCTCCAACAGCCTTCTTGCGAGCAGCTCTCCGTCTCAGGAAGATGATAACGCAGAGGACGAAGAGCACAAGACACACTAAGCCACCAATCAGCGCGATGAACCACGGTTGCTTGGCCATATCATGAATAGTTTCCGTAATTGAACCGTCAATAGTAGGATCATTGCTCAAACCCAGACTTGGATCTGTTATCAAAACAGCATTAAATTAAATTTGTGCTGCTACATCCATATTCTGGTATTACAATCAAACCTAGAGAAGATGACAAATTATTTAACGCGAAGTAATGACACTAAAGTACGGTTGAATATTGTTCAGATGACGTTAAATCTATAGATATTCCTATCAATCAGTACCACTTAAATTCATTCTTACCAAGACGAAGCGAAGCTGGGTTGCTGAACGGTCCAAGTCCAACCACAGTGAATGCTACTACACGGACAGTGTACGCCACACCAGCAGTCAAATTTCCTGCCACTACAGAGGCCGTCGTAGCATTTGTTGTAAGGTTGGAATATAACGATGATGACCCGTTGACTTTGATGTGAATCTGAAACAATTCACTGGGTTCAGATCGGTTACGTTAAGCTAAATCGTGTATATTGCACTATGGTATTTATTACCTGGTAACCTTTCAGCACCCCATTGCGATGTTGAGGTGGTGGAGGTGACCAGAGAATAAGTGTACTCGTTGCATTGATCTTTCGGGTAACCACATTGTCAGGTGGTGCAGATGGAACTGTTGTTGACCAAAAAAGTGTCCTTGTAGCAGGTAAAAAGTATGTCAATAGTGGGGGACTTACCATCTTCCAATGTTTGTTCACTCCTCGAATTACTGGGTTGTCCTTCAACTTTCTTGAAGAACGGTACCAAAAAGAACTCGTACTTGGTAAACTTGCGCAGGTTGGTGATCGTGTAAGATGAAGCACCAGCGTTCATCACAGTCACCATGTTGTATTTTTGAGTGCCTCCACTCATGTCGCGAAAACGGATGTAAAACCCTTCCACAAACTCATTTTCGATCTTGATCTGAAGCGAATAAAATCAAATGTAACACTTTTTATCATTTCTCTGCCCAGAATAAAAACAATGTTAGCATGTCGGTAAACTTTCTCACATCCCAAGCAAGTCTGATTGCAGTTGAACTGGACGACTTCACCTCCTTGAGCTCCACAACATTGGTGGCAAGGCGGTTGCGAGCTTCGTCCAGATCATGGTCCGGTAAAGTCCTCCGAGATCCTTAATGCAAATGCTACATTATATATCACAGTTTCCCCAACAATTTCCATGTTCTAATTTAATCTATATTTACCAAGGGTACGGACAATGTCAGAAACTGGACTAGGCAGACTGAGACCATGAGCATTTTCTGCTCGCACCAGGAAGGTGTATCCCGTGTCGGCACGGAGGTTCGCTACAGCGTACGTTTCTCCAGGCATTCTGTGTGCAGCAACCACCCAACCTGTCTGCAGATCACTGCAGAAGTACTCCACTAGCAATATAAATATAATGATTTATTTTCTAACAGTTCATACATTTTGAAAAGTACAACTGCAAAAATAATTACCCGTGTAACCTATAAGTTGTGATGATCCAACACGAGCATTTCTACGCCAAGTTAGTGACACTGAAGATTCGGTAACATTATTCACTGACGGCTTACTAGGAGCTCCAGGAAACGTTGAAACATCAGGAGTCCGGTGAAATATTACATTAGGGTTGGTTGGTGCTACACGTGTACACAAATATACACAACATTACTCAAAAAATGCTAATAGCAATGACTAAGGCTGGGTTATTTGTATGGTACTTTATTTTTTAGGCCCTTACAATGTATACTTACACTCAACAGACAACGAAGCACTCCAAGACGTTTCTCCGCTCTCACTAGAGGCAGTGCAGGTAAACAACCCGGAATCAGATGGTTGTAGATCTAAGGAGGATAACAAATGGAAGAGTATATTTGCTGTAGGTAGTAATGATCCCTAAAACCTCCTTTCCACAAAGCCACCTGTGCAAGTGACTTGCACATACAAAGTGGCAATAATGTTCCTTTCACGCTTAAATAAACTCACTTGCTGTTCAAATTGCAGTGTACACATTTCACAGAAAGTACACCATTATAAAAAATTACTTGAATCATTCCGTCATTTTGTCACACACAATCGATCCATCTCTTTACTTCCTAGCAGTATATTACGATGGTTAAAAATAGCTTTCCAAGTCCACTACTGTACGTATCAACAATTCGGTACGTAAAATTTTGCCCGTTGAATAGCGTCGAATAGCACATTTATAGTGTTTAAAATATTTCAGTTTCCAAAAATAAAACCATCTAGCTGCACTATTATTCGATAATAATTTGAATTCCCTTATTTTTCCCATAGATTTTGCGAATGTCAATAATGTCAACAATCTGCATTTTAAAATTGAATTATGTTTAAACTTTTATATCATTCAACTTCACAAATCAAAATCTTATTAATTTTGAAAATATCTTTTTAGAATTAATTTCCCATGTTTCCAGGTACTATCCTGTTACGATAGCTTACTCTTGAGAGATTAGAAGCATTGTGAGACTTCTTTGCAGTGGCAGTGAATAAATACATTTGGTTAATTAGGTTGATTAAATTAGGCGCGCAAGGCTTTCGAATCATTCCGTGTTCGCAGAGCTGATGAACGGCGATGCGGAAAAAGGACGAAGAAAATGGTAGATGAGTTGGCATGGGGATTGGGCAATCGGTACTATGATTCAGCCCCACGATTTGGAATCGATCGAGAAAAAGCGAGGAAAGTGGTAGGCAGGCAGGCAGCGCAGTAATCTAATCACTCATTCAGCAAGCCTGCCATCTCGCTCCCCGTCTAATTAACACTCTGATGTGGCAAGGCGCTTCGCGTTCAGCAGGGTAGACCAGCAGATCATTGCAACCCACCATCAATCTGCAATGTCCCCGAGTCCAGCAACGTCAGCCTGGGATTGTTTGTCTGCAGCGGTTGACCGTTGATGGACCATCGAACCGTTGGCGAAGGTGTTCCGGACGCTTGGCACGGTAACATGGCCACACTCTTCATGGGCAGGGTTTGATTAGCGGGGCCAAGACGGATGATAGGTGGAGGTTGGTCAGCTACAGTGGTTACTTCCAGGTACGCCTTCGAGATGGAACTGCCCGCAACATTGAGTGCGGAGCAAACGTAGTAACCGTCATCTTCACGCCGAACTCCGGAGATCCTCAGCTCTCCTTCATTGGTGACTGCGAAACGGCCATAAGGGTTACCGGGGAACATGAGCACTTGGCTGCCTTCTTTCGTCCAAAATACAGCAGGCTTTGGGTTTCCAGTGGTAACGCACTCAAAGGTGGCTATGCCATTCATGCCAATGCGATGGTCCTTTGGCTTGACCAGAAATGTAGGCCTTGCTGGAAGCGAGAATAAATTACAATTCAGTCCACTATTTTACAGAACAACTTTTTTAAAAACGCTTTCTTCTCCAACCACATATCTGAACTTGACAAATCCTACTACATACATATACAGTATATGAGCATTATAATTCCCTCATTTTAGATTCTTACGATGCAAAATTCACAATACCAGCTTTCCCCCACTTGAAACCGCTCATAACGATTCTGGCATGTTGCGGTACATAAAATGGCGCCATCGTCATGCAGCCTGCGCAATGAGAGTACTACCACTATATATAGAAGATTTCCGATTTTAAAGTCCATTTACTGCTTGCTACATTTTCATTATGCCATTTCCATAACAATAAAAGCGACCAGGGTCCTAATGCGCATTTCCCCTATATTTATCTGCATCACGTACTTCTCTCGTCCATCAAGAACACGTAGACCAGCTACTACTCTCCTCGAGAGAGCAGTATATGTGGCCCTTATGTATAAGGGATTTAATCAGGAGTGTGACTTCTGTTTTCTTGGACCACTGTGCACCAGCAGACTAACGAAGAAGCCAGCCAAGAACAGAGCCAGTTTCTAATTACGATGGGGTCACATGTGATGCGAAATCGATGGCAATAAAGAGAGAGAGAGAGAGGGAATGGAAAAAGACGATCGATGGATTGCCAGCTGCTTCCCTTCAGATCCCTCCACTCCTGGAGGAGTGCTGAAGTGCTGCCAGTGCACAGTACAAGAAGCACATAGAATACATACATACACCTATATATGTATATATATATATACTCGCTCTGCTTTCTGAAAACCGGATCTCGTTTCGCCGACAAAAATTCCTCATCGGAACATCGATCGGCATTCGGAGTCGCTATCATCTATTATTTATTTGGCCGCCGATCGATCAATAAACAGGACGCAACCGAACATGCTCTATTTGCAGACCAAGCACCAGAAACGGAAACGTGCCAAATAAAATAATAAAAAATATTACCTGAAACGGCCATTGCAAGTTAGTGCGATACGCACATAAACCACGTCCTGTCCCATAAATGAACCTACCTTACACCAAAGAGCTATTTCTTGCACATTGGCTATGAATCATTACCCAATAAACTAGAGCACAGTATGTATGAGCATGTTACTGGCCACTTTGGGACTCAAGTAGTTGCGTATCCAAATGATATTCATGATCTTCATAACGTTTTCTACGCAGTTGAATAAATTATGCTACATTAAATATAACATATCACTGTACAACCTCCATGGTGCAACTTCGAATATAACCTAATCTAACGTGGCTCAACCAAAACAAAACCGAGCAAATTAGCAAACTCAGATTTTGGTTCACTGACAAAATTATGTCTAGCTGCATTGAATTCTTTGCCTGAGTTTTGACTTACCCTTGTAACTTACATAAACCAACGACTACTATGAACACATCCCCATCGGTTACTGTACCTTAAAAATGTTTCATATCCATCTTATTTATTTTGTTTACTATAAAACTATATATACTCCTGTGGTGCAGTGCTCCGTGGTATGCACATGTGGGCTTGTGTTTCAGACTTTGTTGAACTCGCACAATATGTTGTTTCCTTCCTAAAAACTGCACTCTGCTACCCAAAAGGAACATCCATAAATGATATCACACGTTCAAGAGGTGGATAGGAGCATCTAATTTGGCACAACAAGCACTAGACAATGTGATGCTTCATGCATATATGGATGTTCCCAGTAGAATAATACTACTGTTTTAATTAAGTGTAAAATTTCATCACAAGACTACAGTATTATTAAATAAGCAGCAACACATTTTATTGCGAGATATAGGTTGTAGCTTTACGCAGTTTTTGTTATTCTTCTCACAAAATTGACATCTTTACACCCGGGAAATGGCGGTGATTGATGACTGGTACACATAGGGCCTGACTGGAAATCATTTCTTTGTGATTTCTCCAACTCTCTGTACAAACACAGCATTATTAATCAGGTACGTAAGCTGGGAACATGCTATAGAATAATAATGAATCAAAGTTTAGCAACCCGAGTGCATTTACCATTTGCATCTTTTACTGACGTTGGTTATAAACATGCACGTGATCATATTATTATTCCGTACCCAACTTGCAAACTTTTAATTGTATCTAATCATGTTCAAATTTGGAATTACTTTGCATATTTAATGCTACAAACGTGCGTTCAGTATAGTCAACATTACACTATGGATTACAGTAATCAATCACTGTCTGGTTTTTATCCCCAAGTGGCATTAAGAAAAGGGGTAAACGTACATGCAGCTTTGGTTATTATTCATCATTTTTCTCTTTTGCACCATATATATTTTTTCCCTTCATTTGTCTTCGATCTATCTGCCCTGGCCTTTTGTTCTTTTGCATGCAAATGAACTGACACATTTCTCCCTTCCTTCTCAAGCCATAATGTCTGTCAGTTACTCCATCTAGTATCGGAAGCGGGAAACATTTCAGATTCCTCAGTAAACATGTCTGCAAATCCCACCCAGGATTCCAGTCAAATGTTACTTCTAAACAAGAGAACTGAATCATTGCTTACGAGGAAGCAAATAACTAAACAGTAATAAAACCATTCACAGGACACTTTTTTCATCATGTTTCAAACAAACAGCCCTTTGTGGGGCTTTTACCACACTCCCACCATAGCTCCCACCATGCTCACTATATCACTCTGAACACTCGCAAATTATTTCAAAATGGCGTCTTGGCTCTTTTGCTTACAATGGACGATGAGGGTGGCAGAGGCTGATACCCTGCCCACTGGGTTGTCAGCTTCGCAGATGTAGAGACCTTCATCAGAAGGCGTCACGTGTTCTATGCGCAGGCTTTTGTCGTTGAGAATCTGTGCTCTGAAAGCAGTGAAAAGACACGCATGTGCTCTAATAACTGTCTGTGGTGTAGTGTGGTGCGGGGGTGTGAACCAAATCCAAAATGTCTCACCTCCCAATGGGCATCTTGCCATCTTGGCGAAGCCAGATGATCGTTGGAGCTGGATCACCACTCACTTTGCATTCAAATTGCACATCTTGGTTGGCAATGGCTGTCACGTCCTCCGGTATTCGCACTAACTGCGGCTTCACTGCAAAAATACAAAGACATTGTTGCAATGAATATGTCACATATAGTAACAGTATATAGGACTGTAGCCGCACACCGGAAACCAATTCACATAACGCGTCAAATTAACACTATACAGTAGCAATTGTCATACACAGCAGCATTGTCGCATGTTGGTCATTAACAAATCCCTCATGAATTTCCGAACATGACGCAGAAATTAACACTCAAGACAATACATATGCAGTATACGTATATAGAGAAGTAATTTGCATGCCTTTTAATTTCATTGAGAACGAAACAATCAATTTGTGAAAACAAGCGACATAACACAATTTACATATATAACCTGTTTTGTTTAATTAGTTTGCGATTATGTGGTGTAAAATGGGACCAATGTCCGTATACACACAATAAAGGGCCTCTTGTAATAACAGTAATACTTGTGAAGACGCTATTATAATTGAACTAAGATATTATATATACTAAGTTCATAATCATGCAGTGTGAATTGCCACATTGAAAATGTAAAATAACTTGCACGACTTATTCACTATTTCCATGATTATTTTTAAACTCCGTGACTTTACCAGGAAATCCATAAATTACATGACAGTACGTAGACACTATGATAATCAAATAAGGAAGAGTTGAATGACACGTGTAATTAACGAGCTGAAAATGAGACTTTTCATCTTTATTATGATCATAAATTGAAACGTAGTTTTAATTTAGCCGAAGGTTTGTCCATAAATTACGTTATATATTTCTTTTAGTTCTAATTTAGGTCTTCACTTCAACGCCACAATTTGAATTACGAGTAAAAGCTAATTTCAAAGTAATGAATTGACCCGAGTAAACAAACGTGTAAATTTGAAGTATTGGTGCATTTCCTTGGAAATGAGTATAGTCGGTAAAATATGAAATCACTTGAAAAATATGGAAAGATACATTATACTAGTAGAGGGTGCGTGCTTATCTCAATATCGCATAGTGTAGCTATTTTTGTCAATTCCAGTTCGGCTCAAGAAAGACCATAACTATAAAACCCATGATAAAACAGCTTATTTTTACTGTATAGTGATGGTGCATATTCCGTGATGTAAATATTTTATAAGTGGAGTAATGTTTACAACAGTGCAATGCTAAATATGTTTCGGCTCTAAATATTTCTTGTGCAATGAAAATATTTTATTATCTATACAAGAATACTGATGTGACTATGGCATAACCAACTTTGAATGAAATTTATGATAACTTACCATGAACTGAAACAGTTGCAGGTTCACTTTCGCGACGTCCAACTATGTTTTCGGCAACACAAACATAACGACCAGCATCAGTGGGCCTTGCGTCGCTGATGACCAAGTTGCCAGCATCGGCTACTCGGACACGTCCAGTGGTCAGTTGCAAGTTGATTGCTTCTCCGTTCTTCTTCCATCGTACTTGCGGTTCTGGATGACCCTTGGGTGGGGTGCACTCGATGACCGCAGTCGCACCTACGGCCACTTTCAGGTTTTTCGGTGGAGAGATTCGGAATTCGTCTCGGAGCACTGCGCATGCGCACATACAGAATGAGAAAAGAAAAGAAAAGAAAGGCAAAAGTTCATAAACGTCAATGTTAAACAACGGGCGCAGCAGCCATAACAAACGGAGTGTTTGTTTACGAGCTGGCGGCAATTAGAGCCGATAATGCCGACTAATGCGAGCCATGGAGAGTCCGAGTTGCCCAGGAAACCCTCGCAAAGCCACAAGGGCCACCGCGTTTCCGGCCGCCATTATTAAGCCACCTATATCGCATATCCCCCTTTCCACTTCCACAAACAATCGCAAATGCATCCAATCGGTCCAATTAAATTTGCACCATTGCATATAGTCCATACTTCTATTTGCACTCGTATTATATCCATTAGTATGCTAGCTAACCCTCAAATCCCAACTGCCAGCAACACTTTTGACTAGCTAGCTACCATTCAATTCAAATACTGAAAGCCGTCAAAAATGAGTCAACAAAAGGAAATGAAATGGTGAGACAGCATCCCATTTCGCCATCTTCCCTATTTCCCTGCCCATTTACTGCGCCATTTCATCACATTTCTGTATGCAAATAATGCAACTCGAACGTTCCCCAACTTCCACCACCCTCATTTTACTGAACTTCAATCATATTGAATGCATTCAATGAACATTTGTGTTCGTATTAAATTGAAACCAGCAAAATGTTTTTTTTTTTTGCTTTTCCAATTTGTAATGCAATACATGCTTCATGGACCTGAACACTCCGATTGCATCATTTTCTTTTTCCACAGATTCATTTCTGGCCGATATGTATCTAGTTGTTTTTTTAAGTTCAATGACATTTCCATTAGTTTTTTTTTGTGTGCAAATTCTCGAATTCTATTACATTTCCGAGTTTTTCAGAGGAATAACAACTAATTTGCATTGCCTTGTGTACATTGGAATCCTGTTTCCTTGCAGAAAGATGAATGAGTTTCACTATACTCTTGCATGGTTACACTATATACGCAATAATTGAGCGACAAACCCGCCCCTGGTGAGCTGACAGCCAAACAACCCGTCTTTACTCTGGCCTTACCTAACTTCTGAACAACCCCCGTTCTTTAACAGTGCAAACTTTTCTGGTTTACACCCACGTAGCCAGATCGCTTAATTATTTGCATTCACAAGCGTGTCATTCACTCTTTTTAACCCTTTAAAAGGAATGTAAATCAAAATAACTGAGCACACTCTCACCATGCAATTTCCATAAATCAACAGTGAATTTAGGCCTTACAGTATGATGCATGCAACGAAAATAAATTACTCAGAGCTCCCCATTTGGCTCGCCTCTGTGTGTGACGACTGTCATTTTCAATTTCCTCCTAGGTGTCTTAAAATTTTCTTCGTCTCGGTGGTTTGCTTATATGTACGACCAAAAAATGAAATGAAAAACTCGTTTCGATCAAGTCTATAGAGTGCAATTTCGCGCATGCGCAAATTCCCCTGTAACGCCTTTCAATAAGGCGCAGCTGGCGGCCGGTGCAAGAAATGAAAGCAGCCCCGTAAAATAATAACATATTTATGCACATCTTTCCTCCCCTCCTGCCGCCCCCTCCCTTCCACCAATGAATCGTGACGTCACATCCGCCCCCGTGAAGTCTACATTACATTTTGCGGCCCGTGTGACAGCTGCGAAGCCCGACAGATTTATGATATAGGCTGTAGGACAGTCTGCCATTTCGCGCAAGTTCCGTTCACTAAAAATGTAACTTGTAAAGAAAGTGGGCGGAGTCAAGATGGCACGAACCCATGCGCAGTTGTGCCGAAAGGATTACGGCAAACCTCCGACCTCTCCCCCTAAAACGGCTGGAGGTGTAGAGAGAGGGGGAATGGGTGGCGGTTGAGTTCTCTTTCTTCAAATGGCACCCTTTTTTTTGGGACAGCAGCTTGAGAAAACAAATTCGACTCTAGAGTTGAAGTTAACGCATAACATCAACATCCTATAAAGAGCATATATGGGATATGCGTGCTTGGCAGCAGCCTCTGAAAGGATGAAGGGGCGGAGCTAAAAAAATATTTTCTCAGAAACATAGACATTGAACCAAGTAAAAATTTCCCAGAGTAACATTAGCCAGAAAATGATATGTGCAATGATAAGCATGAATTTTATTATACAATAAAAAGCTGAAGTACTGGTGCATACTGTCACAAATGCATAGACATCAACCATAGCAATGTAACTGCCATGCAGATCATTCTGAATGGCCTCTTATGCTTGTGCTTATTTTATAGCCCTCAATGGGTACAGAAAAATTCATTACAGAATTATATACATTATAAATGTCAAAACAAAAAGGGGAAGCAATTTCGGTTTCATATACGTATATGCAAATTTCATTTCCAAATACACATACAATATATTATTCCCACTTCAATTGTCATATGAAGACCCGGATCTGTTACTGTCATCCTGCATCTGTCTATTATTGAAGTAGTATATACGTACCACTCTCTAGTATGAATTTAAAAACAAATCACTAATGTTTCAGGGCACTTTACAAATTAAATCATGTCGATTCAATATTGCAAACTATACAGTCCAGTTTATATATAACTTCACTTGACTTCCTTTTTGACCGCCATTACACAAGTGTGCGAACTTATGTAATGGTGGTCAAAGCCCGCATAGAAGCGTTGTCTATAGGGATGATGCATATTTACTTCTCAGACATCTGGTAGCCTACTATTCTGGCCAAAATATTTGAGAATCGCATCCATTACGTGTAAACAATCCGAATGGAATTTGAGTAGCTGCCATCTTTTCAAAATGGCCGCCGACAAACAACAACAGCTGGCTGCAACGCACCAAAAATATTATCAGCTCCAAATCGCCATTGTTTATACGAATGTACGAACAATGACAACATCAGGTATGTACAAAAAGAACCCGGAGCCGTTGTTTTTGTCACAAGAGGCTCTTGGCTTCCAAGCATTTTAAGCCTCTTTGTGTTTATTACATACACACATGCATGCAAGAGATGGGAAAACGTAAATGCAATCTAAACATCCGCTTGCCATTTCAGATATCGTGAGATGAGAAGAAACTTTGGACAAAAATACTAACAATAATTGATAATAATTTTACGATGCCAAAAAAAAAATGGAACCACTATGCAGCCGGTTGCTAACCCTGGCGTTATCAAGAAGGAAAGTTTGAAGGAAGTTTGGTGGCAGAAGGAGATGAAAACGAAATCGGAGACTGACTGCCCTCTGGTCGTTTTCTCATGAGTCAGGGGTCGGTTACCAACTTATCGAGCAACAAACTGAGCAAGAAAACCGAGCCGCGTGTATATAGCCAGCCAAGCATCATAAACACTGCCATGTTTTCACGGAGACAGCCAATCTGCGGATTAATAGGCGATCAGTAGGACATTTATGGCCACCCACACACCTCCACTCGACTTGACGCTGGACAGCGTGTCGCCACATAAGAAATTAATAATACATCTTTCCAAATCCATGCAGCCCAGCTTTCTAACCTCCCTCACCCATCGTTGAAATGGAATAACCTGTACTGATCAATGCTTGTTATGCGTAAATTGAAACGGCCTCGAAAAACGGTCTAACTAACATGCATTAATTTGGTGAAAATCCGTTATATATCTGCAAATCATATTACCAATGGGTTTTGTAATTTTTGAAGTGAAGGAAAATAAAAACTGAAAATATATACCAGTTTTTGATATCATATATCTTTTGTATGCAATGATTCCGGGTTTTCATTTGTACAATAATATAACCTACATAGTTATATAACTTACATTTAATTTCCAGATTGTTATTCTATGTATAGGCCTACACTGAATACGCTGCAATTTTGCTGCAATGAATCGATACGAGGGCAAAAGCTCCTGCGTCACATCGTCCCACACCAGGACAGTTGGACGTTGACGTTTCGCCGCAACAGGAACGGATAATCGATGCTTTGGTTGATCAATGGGTTGATGAATAGATCATTCGAAGCGTTCGTTGGCTGCCATTGATGGACGCTGTCCCTGCCTTTGTGTGATCAAGGAATACTAATGGTGTGATGGAGTTCACAGTTGGCCTCGTCCTTGGGCTTCAGGGGGTCCATTGAGACGGATTTACAACGAGTGGCGCCACTGAGACCCCGCACTATGTTTACACCAGCTTGGTTGCGCCTTTAGACGTCGTAAAACCGGCCAGTCACCCCTAAACACCCTCCATACCCTTGTTCCAAACTATTTACCCCAACCCTAAACTAGAACCAGCGTGGGAACCGGTAGGAGCCATGGTGGCAGTGAGCATCTGGTCTTCCGTCCAATAAACTTCGTCCCTTGACCAGTTGTTGTGTACACCTCAAACACATTCACATGACCACACTGACCCATTGATGGCGAAATCAGTGCAAGTTAATGTGAAAATGGCACCACTCCATCTGTTTTTTTTTAAGAGAGAAAAAAACAGCACCCTAAGTGCATCGTGTGTGGTTCATTTATGAATGCTACGTAATGATGACCCACTTTTGTCAATTATAAAACAGACACATATAAGATTTCTAAATTATTTTTCCGTCCATGTTTCTTTCCTTGGTAATTAATTATGTATTAAACATGCCACGGTATTCGTATTTCAGAATTTCCTAAATTATGTGTGACATTTCATGAACTCTGTGCCCTTGCAAAACATTGTTTATTACTTAGCTGAAATTAATTACATGTACCATAAATCTCCTAGTTGAATCCGTCTTAAAGCCACGCTGTGCTATGCATAAAATCACATTCCTTGCGCATCTCTTCTTCATGTTGAAACAATTTCAATTTTATGAACCGTCTTTAATTAAACTGTCAAATTCCCCTTCACCAAAACATATATCTTCTTGAAATTTTCAACAATATTCCATTGTTAAAAAAATACATTTTGCCCAAATCCCCGACTTACCATTTTCTTTAAATGCTATGGCAACCATATGTGCATGTTTTGTTGCATGGAATGAATGGAATCGGATAGGAATGAATCGATATCTGCATGAGTGACATCACCCAGGAAGGACCATCGGGGTATAAGAGAAATGGGAACCTGGGTGAAAAGGAAAAGGGGAGGAACCCGTGGCCTAAAACCCAGTATAGCACAGGGCGGTTGTTGTTATGCAAATGATGAGGGGGTGGGTGGCTTTGGTCACACTAGTCACCCGATGCCGCTTTTCCCTTCTCTGCACTTTTCGTGATTTACGGGGTCGGCAGAGTGCAAGAGAAAAGAAGAAAAAAAAAGATAGAAAAAATTCCCTCCCCCAACCCTAAAAACCCACGTGCAAAACGGGCTTTTTGTCGCATAAATCCAGACGCCATATTGCGTATGGCGCGCCGTCAGCTGCCTGCGAATTAAGCGCTCTAGGCCTATTTTTACGCTTTTTGGTGAACGGGTAATAACAACAACAGCTGAGTTACTGCACTGTATTGGCAAACGCGTTTCCATCGGCTTTAAACGGTCCATAAATTGCAACCTCTTCAGGCTATTAATAATGTAACTAGAAATCGCCTTTGGATCCCAAACACACTCTTCACTTTCATTGACTGACATCATCTTTTGGCCTAACTATTTCTTCGTCGATTTGCAAATATAATAACTCATTTTACATACATAGGCCTACTTCGACATAATCGGTTACAGCAACGTACTTAACCATTTTATAGTTATTTATTTGTTATAGGAACTATAGGAACCTGGCAGAATACCTATGTCAAAAGTATGAAACTGAAACGGGACGTTAGATGGCGCCACTGTAGCAAGCAGTGTAGTGCAGTACGGGAAACTCAAGTACATCTCGAACATATGTTACAGGGAGTTTGAGAAATCAGGGATTTTTGAAAACTCCTAGGGATTTTTGAAAATCACGATCGCAACAGGGATGTTCAAAAATCCCTAGGAGTTTTGAGAAATTATCAATCCGTCGTCCAATATCGATAATATCGTCATATCGGTGCAAAGGATGCAAGAAATTGAATGAAGATGAAGGTGATTTTCCTAACTGCAAAATGTCATATACATGTGCATTAATGGAGTGTTTTGCAAAAGAAATGAATTTAAAATTAAAATATCATACAATCACTGAAACCAGTGACATATCTTCAGCTTAATTATTGTCATATTGTAAACATGTAATATTTTTAATAACTACACATACCTATAGTACATATTTTACACAAATTCTTTAATTAACCAGTATTTTCTAAAATCGCATATTTCAAAAATGGGGAGGTACGAATCACAACATGCAGCTTAGTATTGCTTAGCCCATGCATATCATGATATTTGAATAAAATAACACGCAATTTTATTTTACAAATTTCTATAAATAAATCTCAGCATGTGTTAAATATGCCCTAATTGATACAAAATAATCGACATTTCATTTACATATAAAGCCAATTTCAATCACGGAAACAATTATACTGCAACATACTAATGTCGTTATGTGAGAATAGATAGTGAATAATTACATTAAAAATTTGGCTTTAATAGATGTACAGAATATTATCTGTTGAAACAAACTACAGGTATTAATTATGCCACACACGCAAAAGATCGATGATTGACATTTCAATATTGTTTATAGGTGAACGGAGAGTTTTACCAATCTGAAATATGTATTGTTTTCAGCTAGCATTTATATGAACTAATTTTGTGTGGAATTACATAAAGCCATTTCTGAGATTTTCCGAGAAATTATGCAAACCATATGCTTGGGGGTGTTAATTTACTACATGCACGCTGAGTATTTGAGGGAAGTTTATTGATATGTCGATATTATCGATATCGGACGACGGATTGATAATTTCTCAAAACTCCTAGGGATTTTTGAAAATCCCTGTTGCGATC
>JAQIWR010000157.1:0-27271 GCA_034695945.1 Glomeris hexasticha
TCGCAATGGTTAACGAGTTATAAATTAAATTCGAAAAAGGTATGCTGACAGCAAATTCAACAGCCGTTATAAGTATAGGCAATGGAGAGAACATCGGCCAGGGCTGTGCTTGGCAGCGCACGCATTCCCCCATTCTCAACATTGCCTGGCCCAAGCTTTAGCCAAATCAATTCCCTACACGTTTTTGTGGAGGGGAGCAGCCAATTGACGGTGACAGCCGGATGCCGTCGTAACGGTCGTTTCACCCGCTCGTGCCACAGTGGTTGAACCTTGGGGCCGAGGGTATAAAAGCTTATGTAACCACAAAGACGGGGTTCTTGTGGTCGTGTTTATCCAGGATGACGAGTGTGGTCGTGCTCCTCATCCTGATGGCCATTGTAGGCGCACCGCCATAGTAAAGTATAGTATTAAACCAGTTATTATAGCTTACTGTGCGTGTTTATTGGGACGGACACAAAATTCGCCACGAGAACCAAGTGTAAGTACACGAAGAAGTGTAACAGCCGGTAGTGAAAGGCCGGCCTGTTACAACATTCAGGCAAAGATTCAGTATTGTGTTACCAGGATGTGGCCCCTACATCAGCGGCAGAACGACCAATGGCCTGGCATCACCACAAGGAAGCGCTGCTTCCAAATGATGGATGCATTCTGCGTGAACCCTACCCAATGGGCCCACAAGTTTAGCTAAGACACAAGGAGAGCCAGAGGAACGTTCAAATGGGGTGGACAGTTATCCCCACTTCGGAGGCTGCCTGGGCTGTCTAGGCAGCAACGTGGTTCCAATACTCACCCAGTGGCGTCGGTTGGTGCTGCGCATGCGCCTGACAATGATGATGATGCCTCGGCATGCGATCAGGGCTGTCAGCCCGCATTTCGGGAACCTATAGGTTCTGCTGGTCCAAGGAAGAGGACAGGTTAGGGCAGGAACCAATGATGACTTGAAGATGGCGATGAGAAGATAGGCTGGCTCAGCCTGCTCAGTTTCTTGGAAGAACCATAGCGCCAACTTCTGCAAAGTGCCCACCAGCAAGGTCTTAAATTTTCTTTGTTAAGGGATTCAGGAGGCCTGGAGGTTGGGAGAGGTAAAACTGAGGAGGAGGACAAATACCACAGTCGGTTACAACCAGGTGTGATTGCAGACAACACTGGGGGGACTGCCACATCTTCACTATCCATCCAGACTCTGTTGAGCGAGTGTGCAGCCAGGTTGGCCAACAACTGCGCATCCTTATCTGGGCCCACAGTTGAGAGCTCGTCACTCCGCAACCACCGATTTGTTCATGATGTCATTCACGGGGAGAGGCCAAGTAATGGATTTGCACTAAGCCGTTATACCGGTGAATATTCCAGGCAACCATTTCTCCAACGGGAATCAAGCAACTCCTTGACTAAAAGAATTCTTGACCTTCAAATGACACCTGCAGTGGAGGTTGTGGCTGCTGTCTGTTTGCAGTGATGTTTCAGTGAAACAGTTCCAACAAGATGTGAAAAACAAAATGGATTCGAAAATCGGCAGGGAGAGCAAGCTTGAATGTGACCTGGTTAACCCGTTCTGAGATCGTATAGAGCCCTATCTATTGAGCATTCTCAAGTTCTAATGGCTGGGCCTTGCATGGACAGGAGGTGTTTTGAAAGCGCTAGCCATTCAGCTGATGAGGAATATTAAACTTGTCTGCTCACAGAAGGTAGAAAGGTAGAAAGTAGAAATCGTAGTTGAGGCCAAATTAGCCAAAAATGAAATAGACATATACAGTCGAACTCGGATATAACGACATCGGATAAAGCGTCAACTCGGCTATAGCGTCACATTTCGTGCAGTCCCATTTGATTCACCATAGGACATGTGTTATTTTACCTCGCTTAAAGCGACATACTAAACTCGCTTATAACGTCACTTTTCATAGAAAAGATCCAAAAATCAGGCTATTTTGAGAGCAAAACTACGATTCTGACCTTGCTAAATGAGTCCATCCGCCAAATGAACAATTGAAATGACGTCATATGGTTCTAAAATCCAAACTAGAATTGTGATTTTGGGCAGATTCCATTTAAAACAGATGAAAATGACGGAATTGACCATTGTTTAATGTAATTGTTGTAAAATGCAAAAATAAGTCTAAGATTGCACCTTTCCCAGTGAGAAAATTTAGTGTTTTATTGTTTGTCATAATATTTAACCCCTCGGTTATAACGTCAAGTCGGATATAACGACATAACGACATAAATTCGGTGGTCCCAAAGATGACGTTATAACCGAGTTCGACTGTAATTGAATTACAAGTATGTGCCATTGGTCTTGTAATTAAGGTATGCCCGGAAACAACTTGCTCTATCAATCACGTGCCGTTCCCCTATCACAAACCTCAACTGTCGGCCGCACACAGTCAATGCCAATGAATAGGGTGGGCCAACCATTCACCCTAAATCCAGAGAGCCCAATCTATCAGCCGTACAACTCGGGGACAAATCCATTCACAGCTGCCGGTCAGCCCGTTTATTCCGCATCACCGCAGCAGATTTTTACCGGAAACCCTGTTGTCTATCCAGAACCTTACAGGTGAATATTTACGTACTAATTGTGTTAGGATAATTCTAAGATTATCTAACAATCCGAACATAAATTGTATCTGTAGACAACTTAGTAAGTACGTACTATAAAAAGAGATGACACATTTTGTAACGTGCTTTTGTGTAGCACTGGATCATACACTTCCGCTTTACCTCACCCTTCAACAACTGTGGTGTCCAGCAGCTCGGGAATTTGCAGTTACGTCCCCGAGGATCAGTTGAGTGGCCGACAATACGCTCGGCACGATGTCACTCAGAAACTGACGGGCAGGGATCAATACGTCAATGCTTGTTGGGAAAACATTAGGCCTCCTGTTGGTCCAGGTTTGGCCAATAGAACTGTCTGTGAACCTCCCGATGCTATGGTAATCATTTCGAAAGCGAGACGAGTTTTCTGAATTTAAAAATGAAAATTATTTGTTTTGTCATTTCGTTTTTTGCAGCAATCTGTGATCAGCCGCAACCTTGTAGATTTACAGAAACGTAAACAAGAGATTTTAAACCAATTAGAGAAGGGATACCAAGCGGCGATTTCAAGAAGGAACCAATCTGATGCCGGGGGTCATAATTCGACACCATCATCGGGGGAAATTTGCAGCAAATCTGTTTCAGGGAAATCGTCTTACAATGCAAATTATGTAAGTTTTAGCACTATTAATATTGTTGTTTTTATGTCGGAATTCGTGCTGATCTAATTTTCTTTTGACGTAGCCTGTTAAAGTAGCCGAAGAGAGACCGACAAATTCATCGGGTTTTGCCTCTACGTTCTCGCATTGGGCCTCTGAGTATGCACTTTCCACGGGCTTCAGTTCCTCCAACAAGGGCTATGTAAATGCAAATGGCCCTTCAAACTGTGATCGCGGAGCCTTAAAGAATGGACACAATGCTGATAAGTTCTTCAAACGTTTAAATAGGTAAATTGTATTGATTAATATAAAACTGAGCGTTGACTATAGTTTGTACTTGTATTCTGAATTGTTTTAGCTCCCCTGAGGATGACCAGTTTATCCCTTTTGACCCTCCTGTTGTCTCAAAATATGGACCAATATCAAGGGCGTCCAAGACAATTATGCGCCCTTCAAATCCCATCCAGGCAAGTTCACCTCTGGGAGGTTACACTGTATCAACGCCTGTCGTCAGGAAACCAGTGCCTGCTACTGTTGCCAGTCCTATGCCCACGTGGTACAATGGTGGTCCGGGGCAAGCAAACACGCCACATCATCATCATCATCATCATCATCATCATCAAACAGGTGAAGAACTTGTTGAATCCAGGAGTCCTGCGTGAAACTACATATGTATCGAAATGCAGAAATAAATTTGATTGATTATATGACATGCAAATATTCGTATTTCAAAATAAGTGAATCAAAATGGTAAATGTGTGATGAATCTTTCACAGGGTATGTTGTTCCAACGGCACAACCAGGTAGCGGCATGGGTGACATTTACCCTACGTCGGTGTCCACAGCTGCCAAATCTGCTCCGAGTAAGTTGGTTCCAGCTGGTTGGCAGCCCCCAACTGGAACAACACCTGTTTGGACAGTACGGGACACAAAGTTCGTAAAGCACCCACATTACATTACATGTATTCAATTCACTTTTGTCTTACATGCTGATTTTTTTGTCAGTCATGTGAGTGATCAGGAGAATATGAAACTCGAACTCAGGAAGCTGGATCACAAGATCAATAAATTAAAGGTTTGTATTGAGATGTCGATTATTTGAAATTCTTAATCGATTTTAATTCCATTTAATATGTTATTTTGAAGTAATGTTACATACTGCTGAGGCTTTAATTTGTGTTTGTTTATTTCAGGAAAAATCTGATCGAGACCTCCCAGATGACGATGACCTTGCAAATGAGCTAGCTTACATCGAACAGTGCATTCGGGATGCAGAAAGGGACCTCAAACTGGTGAGTAAATCGCTTTCAGTTATTAATTTGTTTAATTTACAATGTGCTGTAAGGAATCTAAATCGGTATAGACAAAATTCTGCAATCGTTGAAATGATACAGACAGTAAATATACAACTTTCACTGGCATTTCTTCAGTTAGTGTTAGGCAGGTGTTGCTTATTTGCTACGCTGTCAATGCCTGAAAAGGAAAACTCCATCTTTTGTCATGTATAATGTAATTGTAGAGGCAAATTCTTGGATGGGAGAGTGCTTCCAATTACGGAAACGAATGGAAAAGAAGTCAAAATAGCAGTTTGGCCTCCAATGGCAACAGTGATGAGGTGAGCACTAATAAAAAAGGAAACTGTTAGTCTTTGATTGGTAGACATTTAGAGGTTTTGTTTTGCAACGTAGGAGGTATATGAGCTTCAAGTTGCACAAGATATGCAAGAAGCTGAAAAACGTTGGCTCCATGAGCTGGAAGAAGATGAACCGGAATGGCTAGAGGAGCGCGATGACAAAAAGGGTACGCAACGTTATATTTCGAAACCTGTTTGTGAAAATCGAATGAGAGTTGAGTTGACAATCGGCGTATTTGTTTTTTTTGGACGTAGATGCAGATAGCAATCGTCCAGAAGAAACTAGTGTTGACATAATTCACTCAGAGAAGGATTCACATGCGGAGTGAAAAAGGAAACATGTTGCCTCTCCATGTTAGTACTAGAGAAGAAACGCTGTTTTTAGCGTTGATCCCTTATCATGTTTTGGCAGATAGAAGAAATGTTTGCCAAAAAGGATGCATCTCATCGCAGGCGCTCTTTTTACAATTATATGTTGATATTTTTACGTTTTTAATTTTATTATTTTTTTTTCAAGATTTGAACTTTAATGATTGAAATGAGAAAATCCAAAAAACACAAAAAAAAAAACCAACTGCATTGCTAGTTTCTTGCTATGTAAGGGTATCAATGCAATCCAAACAGGACTCTTTTTAATGTGCTGTGTTTGATTTGCGTTTGTTTCACCACACTGGTGACTATGGCAGCACGTGACTGATCACGAGTTGTGTCCAGGTGCATACTGGTTGCAGTTGTGTAGCTTGTTGATTATTGTCTCGGCAAGAGATATCTTTCCCTATTATGCTCGTGTGTGAGTTCCCCCCCCCCCTTTCCAAATGTCTATACGTGTTTCGTTTCATTGCGAGCTAAGTGATGCGAATGCATTATGGGCACCTGTTTAAAAAACAAATACCTTTGGAAACTTAGCAAGGAATAAGCAATAAATTACAATTACCTAATATATCTGTTATTTAGATATGGTATTTCATATGGATTTATTGTATTTCTTTTTGTTTGTGCTACCATTTGATAATAAAATGCTACTTCCATAACTGGAATTAAAAGAGAATTTTAAGATGAATTTTGTTTTTAAAATGTTTTAAAGGATTCAATACAATATTTCATTTATGGTATATTTAAAGTTATGCTAAAATATAACTAATGTGACTGAATATAAGAGAATTTGATAAACAATGCGGTGCATGAAAGTTTAAAGTATCAAGTCCATGTCTCGATGCTACACAAAAACTGTTCTGGTTAAATTACTGCCTGCTATTTGAAAAAATTAGATATGCAAGATAGGCCACTTACATATACGTTAGTAATTCTATATCAATTAATGTCTTGCTACTGCTGTTAGGTTTACTTAATTATTTTATGGCTCACTGCATATTCTAGTCACATATTTAACAATGTTTTCATATTTTCAAAATTCAAATGATAACATGGGCTATAATGCAATATGTATTATTACTGACACTACTGCAAATGTGCACCAACAAAAGTAACATATGTACTTATGTTACCATTTCTTACGTTGTAAAATACTATTTTGAAAGAACTGATTTGTTTTGGAGGATTTGATAACTTTTTTATTCCGGAAATACTGATATATTATGTATGATACATGCCATGAACTAGAGAAATGGTTGCATAAAACTTTCTGTCAGTTATACAATACACAGTAGAACCAAGAGTGGATAAAGGTAGAACTTAATCATTATTGTTCTAATTAGTCTTAATACTGCGGTAAAAACTTTAAAAGACATTTTAATACAATATTAAAGTGTGTGAAAAGCTTGGTCTAGAAAGTAATTGAATTGATACACATTAAGTTAAATTGTGCTTTTGTTGCCATGCTCATTTGTTTGGTGCACTGATGTCAATATCAGTATTTGAAAATCCTGGCATGGAGTTTGACGCTTTGAACAAGGCTTTGAATAATTGCATAAAACTGAGTTGAATTCATTTGAATGTGGTTTATATTCAGGCAAATGAATGATATGCTCGTACTTTGCTAATGATGGATGTTTATCTTGCTATCTGTAAATTCTTATCGAGAAATGTTTCTTACCTGAGAATCTTACAGTGGCTGGTATAATATCCAGTATCATTTAAAATTACACAGTTGTATGGTGTTATTTTTGCAAAATCTAATGAAGCAGTAGCATGTATTTCCTGAATTTTCGCTTAGAGCAAGCATAATGAATACTATTGTGTGAAATTCTAATTTTGAACACTGGAGATCTTGGTGGTATACTTATTCTCCTTGAATCTCACTCTTTTTAGATGACTCAATGTCAATTGCAGTGTAGTAATAACGGCCCACTTTACAGTGGAGTAACATGGTCTACATTAGACTATTGGTATTTGCTGTTCATGTTCTGCAGCATGTGCAACCCTTCCATTCTTATTTGAAAGATCAAACTGCATATCGATGCAATAGGTAATACAATTGACTACACCAAATTTGTCATTGAAAGATTTAATTGCATATAACATGTACACGATTAATGGTTAATTGTTGGATGGGGTTTTTACTTCGAAAGAAATAAAATAAAATTACTGTTGCAGAATTCATGAAATGAAATTTAATTCTGCACTCCAGGTTGAATGTGTAGGCAATTTCCTATTGATAAATTCTTGTTGCTATGCAAACTGGCTTCTTTGCTGCTGTTTCTTGTTTGTATTTGGTAAGAATATTGTGGCTTGGAAGTGCAGTTTTGCATTCAGCGTGAGAATGAGACGCCATTTTGGAAGTGAAAATTATGTAGTGAGGAAAATTGCGAATTGCTACACGTAATGTATTGTAAAGTAGAAAAAGCTCTAGCTGTTTTCGTGTATGGAATGCCAAGAGAGTGTAGGTTGGCAAATGTATAAGTTACATACTTTTTCTATGTTGGTGTATTCCACTTTGCTAATGCAAATTCACATTTCATGTATTTACTATGGTTTTGTTATCAGCTATCTTTCCCATGCTGACTTAACAATTGTTAAGAATTTTTGATGAACGGTTGTACGTGTTGGTGGTACATTGTAGGTATACTGTAGTTTATGTTGTCTTTCTTTTCTATTTCGGGCAAGTGATGATTAGCAAACTGTGAGAAATCAAGAAATCATACGAGTGACAGAGCAAATGATTTATAATTAAACTTTATGAACACAAGTTAAGGAAATACATTTGTAGCTTCCAAACTATTTGTTCATAAACTATGCATTACTCTGATCATCTTGTGGGTATGCAGTTGGCTGCTATGCACTTTGCTAACCATGAAACATTTAGGAAAAGATTCCTTTTACTCAGTTATTTTTGTGTAATTTAGGTACTGGGCCAACGATATTGGCAATAATGATCATTACATGAACAATATTTGTATGAATAAATTTGTATTTGCTACATTTTGAATTAAGTAACACAATCTTCTCAAAATTACAGTTATATTTTTACCCAGTATAAATTGTGTTTGAAACAGGATTTTTGATCTGATAGTTATAGGTTACTTGTGCAAAGTTTTGTATGTGTTAAAATATGGTCTGTATTGTAGATATAGCACTGTAGTAGTATTAAGGTTCTTCCATAAACTACATACAACATTACAAGGAGTGCAGCCAGAAAAATTTTGTAGATCTTTTCTATAAAAAAACTTTAAAATTTGAATGACTGTTAAAGCGTAACACTCGAACTGAAAGATGAAAATGTAATTTATGGATGAATTCTTATTGCTGGAAGGACAGAGTGAAAGGCTAATCATATGTATGTAATGTGGCCAGAGAAATTACCAGTGACTACTTTATGATAAAGATGAAATTGTTTGCGAATGTCATGCCAAGTTTGGTGCCCTATGGTTGGGGATGTTTTGTAAAATCGCTGATGGTGTGCGTGCTTTTCTTTGTAATGACATGTAATGCATGTACCTTATTCTGGACTGATTATATTAATCGTTCCTCGCAGATTTATTGAATCGTGTTTTCCGTTTATGCAAGCCTCATACAATAAAGAATGGGAAATGCAAAATTCAAACAGCAATTTCTGTGGTGCACTACCATGGGCCAATAAAGATACAATTATTTGCTAAAATCAGAAGATACAGCTGTCAAATACAACAGATATGTATGTGTATAACAATAACAAGCAATTATAATTCATTTACTTAATAGTAACTAATTGATGCAATGTTGCACTCATGCTTTGAATTTTTTATATTACCAGAAAGAATTTAGCTATGTGCCCTTAAATTAATTGTAAACTTACCAAGTTGACTCGTATTATGGTTGGACTTAATTATTTTGTTAGGTTTTTATGGTAGGCCCCTATTATTTTAATGGGATAATGTTGTGGTTTACTACAAGATTGCCCAAGAAGCTTCAGCTATTTATATAACAATTCTAAAATATTCATTTTTTTATAGTAACCGAGGATTAATTAGTATTGGCAATGAGCATAAGATTACATCTAGAATTTAAGTTTGTTACTGCGACTTTGGAGTGTATTGCAGAGACGCCGACAGCAGGTGTGGTTTGTTATCTTATTATAATTAATATTTTGACTGTTTGTAGATATACAGAGTGGAACAAAAGTATTTACTCAAGGACACAATATACTGTGTCCTTGACTTACTGTTTTAGGGAATAACTTAAAATGGCATTAACGAACTATGAAGGTGATGCAGTGAAGCATAACAGGAAATTAGGGGGCACTTTCAATGGGCACTTGCAAATTACTTCCATCCTTTCACTGCTGCTTTATTTGATGATTCCGGAGTTAAGTTCAAATGACCTTGACAATATGGCTTGAGGTCACATGACGTCATAAATAAATGTCTCCCGGTGAGAAGAGTAGACTAATAACTTTGCTCAAGCCAGAATCAATATTTTCAAAGATATTCCAGAACAGACCTAACTCAACTTTTATTGTTTTGTACTAAAGTCTATATACATAATTCGCTCTTTGATGTAAAAAAAAATACCTATGGTGCATTGCAACTCAAGATCATTGTGCTCTTCATTGCATTGTTTCCTGGATCCAGTTGAGGAAATTTCCAACTTGAGTGTATAATCCAGGCAATAAAGGTCTAGCACAACCAATGCCTGCTGATACAACACCGATCAACTCGTACTTGCTACTGTTACGCAGCATTAGAGGCCCACCTGAATCACCCTGATGAAAATAAACGGTATTTTAAATTACTTAATATGCACTTTTTCAGATGTATTAACATTATAAGGTCTCACTTGACAAGAGTCACGGCCACCTTCTTTGTACCCGGCGCACATGTGATTGCTGCTTATAGTCACCACTTTTCCCGCTTGATGGTACCATTTTTGGCATTTTGTTCTGTCTACTATTACCAAATCCAACTTCTGCAATATGCTAGCCCGAATGCCTCCTACAAATAAATATATTGAAATTACAATTGGATCGTTTATCATGCACCACTGTGCGGTTGCTTAATTACCTTTCTGTGGATCATCCGACCATCCCCATCCAGCTACTGTTGCAGTGCTATTGACATAACTGTCAGGTATAATTTCAGGCATACATATTGGTTGTTTATATTGATCCCATTCAATGTCTTTGCTCAATTTCACCAAGGCTAGGTCATTTAAATATCGAGCTAGTACAAACTTGGGATGCACGAAAACCTTTTCAACTGTAATATCATTTTCTTGGCCGCTGAACTCGTTCAGGTTGTATTCACCGACACGGACTTTGAAGACGTCTTTGCTGTGCCTGGGTAATTTGGAAATTAAATTTCCTCTCCGGAATGATCACATAGTACAGTGTGTTATTATCAGTAAGGAAGATAAATACCGGTGCATGCAATGAGCTGCAGTAATGACCCAACGACTGTGAATGACGGTGCCTCCGCAATAGTGAGAACCATAGAGTAATATGGATGCCTGTATAAGGAAATGTAAAATTTAAATTGTAGGATTAAAAAGGCTGTTTTATTAGCAATTCAGTTCATTATACTGTGGTCCAAACGTGAAGGTAACTCTACCATCCATGGAAATTCACCAGCACTTGCGTTTGTGCCACCAACTATGCGTGGAACTTTGGAGTATCCGCAACTGTTTGCTACATTTGAAAAATGAAGGAAAACAATATAGATTGGTTTAATATGCATATACGTATGTAATTTCCCTTAAAGTTTCAACGGGTTTTGTTTGAAAATGTGGAAATTATTAATGAAAATGTTCTCAAACTAAAACATATTTGTTTCAAACTGAACTTTAGTAGTGCTACCTCAGCACTGATCGTACTTGATATAAAACAATGGCATCTTCAACAAGCACTATATATACTGGGTCACGAAAAATTCAATGTCACGTGTGCCTCATGTGGGTCACATACCACGTTTATCATTATGTCATATGCTGATAAACTTATCGCCAAGTCATCCTCTTACAGAACATTCAGCCCGAATAACCGGATTCTGATAGATGCCCCGAATATATCATGTGCAATATTTATTTGAATTTATTATCCCCATGTTTTTCCCCCCTTTGGCAAAATATTAGTTGTAAACAAGTGTAAGCGTTAAGGTCAAGTTCAGATCGAGTCGATGTTCAAAAGAATCATTGAATTGTTTTTTAAAAATTTATTGGAAAATGAAGTAGGGTACAGTACCTTCTGTAGGTGTAGCTGCAATAGGAGACAATGTAATTGCCATCAAAGCTATGGCAATCATTGCAAAGCTGGATGAGGGGTGGACGTTTAATTTTGTATGGACTATGGAGTAAAATGAGCTGGTATATGTAGAGGAGCAGAAATCCCAGTGGTGAACCTTAAAGTTGTGGTCAGGGTGCAGTAGTGGGGCCGGTTTTTATTGCAACCGGGAGGCCACATATTCGGATTTTAGGATGAGTTGGTGCCTGCGGGAAGAAGCCATTCTTCAAAATGCAGCCACCGGAAGTTGGCTTACTATGGGTACTTGTGGCACCGGGGTGCATGGCAGCAGCCCACTGACCCAATTTGGCCAAATGCAATCGAAATGAGACAGACCCACTAGACTCATATTTTTGGTTTCATAAAAGGGAAATCGCTTTTTATGGCAGGCAGCAGTAATATGTTTCAAAATCAACTCTTGCAAATACCAGTTGAGAAATACATATAAACAATGCATTTGTAGAAATATTTACGATATGTTTGTACACTCGCGTTTGTTTGTTTCTGGATAACTTTCACTGCAGTACACAAATGTCATTTACCTTCTGATATTATTCTCCTATTATTTATTTGAAAAATGACGGATGTTGGCTAATCGATGATGCTTAGATAACACTGTTGCAAGTGCCAATGCCCCACTCTTCATGTAGTTAGTTGCAATACGCAGTATGATAGTACTACAACGTATACATATCCGATTTTACCTACATGTTCACAAGCCGTATAAACGACAATTTCATGGTGTTGGTCGCAGATCCTATAGAAAGATAAATTGCAATGTTGTGGGCCCTTGTGTGAAATTGTACTTATTATATGGCGTAAAATGTCTTTTGATTTGCCAGAAATTTAGAAAGCAATTTTTGTCGCAACAAGTTAAATAAAATTAATTTTACAAGACATGGAAAATAAAAATCTATTTTAGACCCGCAAGTCATTGAACTGAAATTTTTAAACATACAGGAGCGCAGTTTGCGTGATGGCTTATATGTTTGGTAAATTCTGTATTATGAGCAGTGTTCAAAAATACTTATATAGTTCAGTTCTGCATGACAATATCGCCAGCATAGACTTTAATCTTAATGTGACAAAAAATAAAATTTCCGTTTATATTGCAGGAAATTGAAAGCAGTTCAAATAATAGTTCACTCACTTGAATGGAACATTTTGTTGACATTGGTGGTTCCTGCAAGGTAATTTGCTTTACACAAGTCCACCTAATAAGATCAAGAAGGCCATACAATCAGCAAACTGATGTTGTCAAAATGACACCAAGGAGTTTACTTCTGCACGTGGGTAATTATTGTTTGCTGTATTTCGCGGGTTTAATATGAAAGCAAATTAATTGGCAAACGAAGTTTGTTGTAATTCTTACCTGTACATGACATTTAGGAAGAAAGTTGAATGAGGTATCAAACGTCTAAATTTCCATGATATTTTTTTATAGTAATAAGTGTTACTTATTTTGCCAGAGTAAAAATACATTGGATCAGTTAGAATTTTCTTCGAGCCGTAGTTTATTATTGTCCCTCGTATTTACCTTGAATACCTTATGGATGTACAATAAATCAATACAGCACATTAAATAAGTTGTGCAGCTCAATAATAACATACCTACCTTTAGTACTAAATACCAGCATGAGGAATAAAAGCACAATATGTATTTGCAAATAAATTGGCTTTTGTTAGCAACACAAATAATGTTTATGTTTTCCATTAGAAAGTCTAATAGCTCATTGAAATAGGCATACAATTGTCAATGTTTATAACATGTTTTTGCCATTATCTAAATGATTGAGGCCATTTACTAGGCTTTCATTCACATCTCTGTTGTTATCATTACTTCTTGACAAAAGTCAAATGAGCAGGTGGGTTGCCTAGTAACCTTAGTGCGTGGGTGTGGCTTCATCGACCGTGTAGCCGATGACGTATTCATCTCTGTAAGGTTGTCATGGCAACCGCAAAAACCTTAACGCCATCCATTGGGCTGAATCTACACCCCTTTCACATTAGCCATATGTTGGATTCGACTCCGAACCGCAACATCAAAACAACTACTTGATGCATATAATCCGCATCAATGATCGCACATCTTTGGCAAACTAAGAACGAAGAATTGTGTTTGGTTCCGGTAGAAATAACGTTATTGTTGTGTGGATATTGAATTTGCGATTGAAAAGCGGCCAAATCGCTCTTCTCTGCAAAACACGCGTGATGCGCAGTGAAGCCGAACCGCAACAACAGACATGACTTTCTCAACGAAAGAACAGAAAAATTATAATTTCCAAGATTTCGAGGACGATGAAGATATTAGCGATGATGAGGTGTTTGTTGGTAACCAGAAACGATCTTCAGAAGAAGAAAATGGTGTCAAAAAGCCTCTTATGGCTCCGAGAAGAAAAGTAAGTGTTGGCCACAAGGGGATACTTTATTAATGAGAACCAGCAAAAACATGTTTACATTAATTCTCCTTGTCTGATTTCAGAGCAAATCGGATAAATTGCACACACAGGTTAGACGTGGGCCTCCACTTCGTGCATTTTGCATGCCAATGTGCTGCGTAATGCTGGCAGTAGGAGCAATTCTAGGTAATTCGAGTTTATTTATCAGTATTGCCTGAAAGCACTTTTACATTTTGAATTGTGCATGTTAATTTATGAAGTGTATACATGGTCTTTTACCACTTCACAGGTTTAATAGCATTGGTGATAATCCTTGTAAACACATTCACTGAACAAATGGGGTTTCAAGAGATTGCGTTAGATGATGCAAAGGAGAGCATCAATATCGTCGGATGCACAAACTTCCAGATGCAAGACGTTTGGGTGAAAAATTTCCCAAAACTAATCACTGAAACCGCGTTCAGGTTAAACGATGTTAACGGCGATGGAGTTCATGATGTGATATTTGGGTTTGGAACAGGTAAATTTCCCAGAAATACGTCACAACGGATGTGGTGCTGGTGTGGGGGCTGATAATTCTCTCTCTCTACAGGAGCAGATGGCTACAACGTTCCCAGTGTTGTATGTGATGTGTACTTTGAGGGGCAACATCCGTGTTTTGGGGGATTGTTGGCGTTGGATGGCAAATCTGGCAATGAGATATGGCGACATTACTCGGATCATGAAGTCTTTTCTGTCAATTGCAATGAGGATTTGAATGGAGATGGAATCAAAGACTGTCTTGGAGGTGGAAGAGCAGGGGTAATTTCAGTGATTTATCAACACATTTATGTGCCATCCAAATCCTGTGATAATTATCATTTTGTTACCAGTGAAGGTATAATATGAATTGCAGTAAATTGTCTTAAAATTAAAGGGATATTTTTCCTGACTCAGGTGTTTCAGGCTGTCAGTGGTAAAGATGGAAAGCTGCTATGGAATTTCGGACCTCAAGAAGCCAAAAATGATATTATGAACGTTTACACTGGACAGTTCATAGCAGACAGTGATGGAGATGATATTCCTGATGTTTTAGTCATTCATGGAGGGGATCCCTTGGCTGATCCAGGTTTAGCATCTATTAGATTCACCACCACAATTGATAAATCGTAATAAACTTTGCATAAATTTCATCAAACATAGGAAGCACTTTTCGACTGACTGGAAGAATTATCATTTTAAGTGGCAAAGATGGCCAAGTGCTGCAATGGGTTGGAGTTCCAGATCAAAGGGAGTCTTATTATTCCCCTCAGATTATAACACACCCCGATGGTATAATACCATACTTTTGAGGATGAAAATATGCCTGCATTTCGAAGCTCTACTTATGTTTATTAACCAACAGGAACTGAGCTTGTCATTTTTGGAACGGGTGGCGAAACACATCCAGGTGGTCTATGGTACATTGCGTTGAATCACTTGCTGAAAGGGGACATTAAGAAGGTAGTCATTGAAGTAAAATATTGGTCATGTTCGGAGTGTTATTACATTATTTGCATCGTCTATTATGAAGGCTCGTCTGATTTATCATGATAACCACAAAGGTGTAATGACACCACCAGTTTTGGCTGATATAAATGGAGATGGTGTTGAAGACATCATAATGGCCATGTTTAACTCAACAGTAATTGCTTTTGATGGCTTCAATTTTCGCCAAATATGGAACTACACTTTCCCCATGTCTGAGTCCTACAACACCCCAGCTGCAGGGTATTTCAATGGTGATGGCATCCCAGACTTTCTTGTAAAATATCAACATGGACCAGGTTTCCCAATTTACTACTATTCGCAGGTAGTTATTTTTACTGTATATGTTCCTTGAAGATTGTTGTCATGTGAATGGCAGCAATATGGGATGCATGAAATGAATAGTAAATTACAATAAATAGTATTGTGTGGTTGGAAGACCACAATTTTAGATGGAAAAACTGGAAGGCCTCTTCTTGTGAAGCCAATAAAGGACACAATTGGCGCACAATCATCTGGATTAACAATCAGTGTTGAAGGATCAGGCAATTCTATCTTCCTTTATTGGACATCTGATTGCAAAGGTCATGAAGGGGAATCGCAACAAACATTTGAATTTGTTAAAGGTGCGATGGCTCTGGTTGATTAATATTGTTATTGCAGTTGAAAACCTTTATCATGACAACCTCGAAATTAGCCGCAATATTTTTTCAAATTTAAAGGTACAAACGTTCATGAGCAGAGCAGATCGGATTTTTGCCAACTAAGGTTCAACTCGCAGTTGATGAACAGGATGTATGCTATCAATAGACATATCCCGGCTCCCGGATTTCCTGTATATGAATCTGGTGATAAAATAGTACTATACTACTATAAGGTGTTTTATAATTAAATTTAGTACGTGGTTAAAATAGGTTTTACAATGTTTAGACAGGAGAAAGCAAGTGGAATACAACAATTCTGTGAACACATCAGCCATGGCCCAGGAATATCTGGCCACACATCCTGATGTTTTGGATGCTTATCAACGATATAACAATGAAAACACAAATAATAATTACCAGGATACTCGCAGGAAGGCTAAGCAAGACCATGCTCTTAAAAATAATGCGAGGCTATCAAACAAGATAGGAAAATCCGGTTATGTTGCACAGGTGATGACCAAAATGCCTTGAGTGCTTTGTCTATAACAAACGTATTTCAGAAAGGGAAATCTAATTGAATAGGGAGCACCTCATATGGGAGTTCCTCGTGGTAATCCTCAGCCGTCCATTGAATACGAGGAAGATGTGCCATACCTAGAACCTCATTCAGTGCGAAAACATGGTCGATTTAAATCAAAGCACCGCAACATGCAGGCACAAAGAAGTGACAATGTATATGAAGATGATTCGACTAGTCAACGAACTACAAAAAATCACTGGCCATTACAAATGACCGACACAAATGGAGAAACATACGGCATGGACTCCATGAACCGCTACCCTGAACAACACTTTGGAGACATGGACTACAATTACTACGGTAACGTTGACCCTTCCTATCGCTACCAAACGCCTCAGAGGTATTCTGAAGAAAACCAGGAATCTCCTTGGTATACTGACTACAATTATGGTGGCACGTTAAAGCGAAGTGAGAATTTCTAACTTATTTTTTTAAAGATGGATACGACGGTTAATTCTCAGTGTAATTCCTGACTTTGTATGTGGTTATAATATCTAAACAGATCGTGGAAAGAGTCACAAATTTCGGACACGATCTACCAAAAGTTCAAAACGTGCCAAACGTCAGACTTCACAATTGCAGAATCGTTTTCCACGACATGTTGGACCTCATGATATGGATGGAATTCAACGGTTGATTTCAACAGGTATTCAATTATAATATACCACGAATCAACAGTTTTGTGTATTCAAATTATAATGGAATATTTTGAATACAGGCACCCTGGCCCCAGCATGGACTTCAGATGGTCACAATGTAGATGTTATCTTCGCCACATATTGGTTTTTTCCTGCCAAAACGCAAGCCATTTTACCTAAAGACAGGGACTGCATACAGCAGAAAATGGCTCAAGAAGCTGAAAGATTCAAACCCAGCAGTAAGATTACAAAGATAATTTATTGGGCAAAATGTGGCCTACGTACTGTTTTAACAGATTAACAAACGGAATTCAATCATGTCTGTTATACTAAGCCAAGTGAAAATTGTTTTGAATCATATATAATTGGTGTCGTACAACATTTTTAAATGTAGGCAAATACTATGGAATGGATCATGATGCATATGAAGAAACAGCAACAAGAGAATGTACAACAACACCTGGCTCATCACCACATTCTGATAATCGAACTTTCCAAAGTCAATCCGATTATGATCCATTTAACATACACATGGGGCAGATGACTGTGTACAGGTTGCGACTGCGATGTGACTGCCAAGGTGACATGAGAGTGGAAAGAGCAGGACGACATTGCGCTAAAATTTTGCCATTCGAAGAACAAGGTTGGGCCGCTTACATGGGCACAAAAGGTGATGGCCATTTCATCCCAAAAAAAGAAAACTGAAATCATGCCATTCAAAAGTAAATAAACACATGCAGCAGCAGCAGCAAAGATATCAAATGAAATTTCAAAGATATATGCATACTGCATAGCAGATTAGCTTTCCTTGTTATTTTACCAGGTGTTGATGTTACAAATCATGCACTTGTTCATTTTAAATATGTATAAGTCTATACTCAATGCGTTTTCAAATTATACTGCAGTATTTTTCAATGGTGATTACATGTGGGGATTCTTTGGTTATGTTTTGTATATAAATACCAACCCCTGCACAACGTAAAGATTTGTTTTTGAGATTAAAAACCAATGTCAAATCAAAGTTTGGTTTATCTGTGATTTATAGAATATTTATCAGTTACTGCATGTGATAACGAGATATTGTAAAGAATATTATGGTGCAATATTTGATAATGTTCAGCGATTGCTGTAGAAGGATTGTAGGTAACAAGTTCCATTTGCAATCCGTGTATTGAAATTGCAGACATGGGATTTTGTTGGTGGACTGTGCTGGTTAGTATTGGCATCTGGTTTGGAACACAGGCCATTGGTAAGTTAAGTTTAATAAAGTATGGTAATGTGCATCTCCACAGTGTAGTATTTACAATTCTCATCCGGATCGATTACAAATTACTTGCAATTTAGTTATTGTTTCTGCAGAAACGTCACAGCCATGTTTGCGTTTAAATCTGGAAAATGACCGCATTATATGTGTATGCAATTCTACATATTGTGATAACATTGGAAACTTTAATCGTTCGGATAATGAAGTCGGTACATATATAAGTTTCATTTCATCAAAGAGTGGACAAAGATTTGAACGCCAGAGGAAGTTTTTCATACTTGAAAATGGTAAAATCCATTGAAATGAAAATATGAACTTCTTTATTAAAAGGTAACATTATTTTCAGGTATAAAGGTTGACAACGAATCCTTTAAGATTGAAATCAACTCTGACATAAACTACCAAACAATTTTTGGATTTGGAGGAGCATTTACGGATTCCGTGGGTTTGAACCTTCTTCAACTGAGCTGGGACACTCAAAACAACTTACTGAAGTCCTACTTTGGAACAGATGGTAATTACATACACGTATCCCCATTCATTTAACTTGATCGCATTTCTTCATTTGGAATAAAATAATTGAGTATATTAGCATAAAATATGCACCAATCATTTCCAACATATGTATTGGTACAAAAATGATTCATTAAACGTAAGGTGATTTAATCTTTTACAGGTATAGAATACACCATTGGGAGGGTCCCAATCGGAGGAACAGACTTTTCTACGCGGCCATACAGCTACGTTGACGACCATGATGGAGATTTCAATCTTACTCATTGGAGTTTACAAGATGAAGACATTAATTTCAAGGTTCATTTTCCAATTACGATGATTAGGGATACAGTTTATATCGTCATTGGTATTTTTCAATCACAGATTCCAATTATACACCGAGCATTGGAATATAGCTCTACCCCTGTTTCATTGTTTGCATCAGCATGGAGTGCCCCAACTTGGATGAAAACCAGCGGAACATTTAACAGAAGTGGTACCCTAAAAGGAGAGGTTGGAGGACCTTATTACCAGACGTGGGCAGATTATTATATAAGGTGCGTGGAGGATATTAAATGTTTGTATTCGTTACCCCTTACCTGTAAAACGATGCATGTTGCACCAAGTTGGTCGAATTGCACTTAATTCACAGATTCTTGGATGCGTACAAGGCCCATGGTCTGAACATGTGGGGTTTAACTGCACAGAATGAACCCTTAGATGGATTCGTTCCAGAGTTTTCCTTCAACTGCATGGGATTCAATCCTAGCATGCAAGCAGATTTCATCCAATTCAACCTGGGACCAAGCCTCGTGAAATTCGGATATGGAGACTTGAATCTTATGATAATGGATGACCAGAGAATCAATCTGCCAGATTGGGCAGAGGATGTTAGTTACTGAAACACCTTACCGTGTGATCTTGAAAATATATAAAGTATCTACTATATAAATCAGTTTACAATTTCACAACTTTTAAATCGCTTCAATACATATAATTCGGACAATGTTATCAAGGTCAAAATATAATTTCCTTGATTTATTTGTGAGACATATCTATCTATATTCGAGGTAATACGGTTGAAGTCTATAATAGCTAGTAGTCTATTATAGTAGTAGTTCAAATGCTTGATTGGTTGATATGTTGAGTCACTAATGGTATTTGTCTTAGGTCCTTTCTGTCAGCGAAGCTGCTAAATATGTATCTGGAATTGCAGTACATTGGTACACTGACAGATTTCAATCGCCTCAAGGGTTGAACGAAACTCATCATCTCTTTCCTGAAACATTTCTTCTTGCAACTGAAGCATGTGAAGGTTATTTGCCATGGGATGAAGGAGTGATTTTGGGAGACTGGAATCGTGCGGAAAATTACGCGTTTGATATTTTAGAAGTAAATGCATCAATATATAATTAATATTAATTGAAAATGTGCATGTACTGTATTGTAATTTTCATATGTATGTATATAGGATCTTGCCAACTGGTTTATTGGTTGGGTTGACTGGAACTTGTGTTTGGATCAGAATGGTGGTCCAAATTGGGCGTCTAACAATGTTGATAGCGCTATTATAGTCAACCCTGAAACAGACGAGTTTTATAAGCAACCCATGTATTACGCGATTGGACATTTTAGGTAAGAATTAACACATCACTTAACAATAAATAATCCTGTTTTTGCATGAGCTATGAAATTTATAATCTTCAGCAAATTTGTGAAGCCTGGTTCAGTACGCATCGGAGTATCTGCAACTGGGGACTTTCCTCGGCAAGCAGATGTAATTGCATTTGATGGACCTGATGGTTCAACGGTAGTCGTTATATTAAATAGGTAATATAATCTCTATATTGATTAAATCTCTGGGAAGTCATTTGGAAATATATCTATTACATCATATTTTATCGCAGGTCTGATAATAAAGTCAATGTATCGATTTCTGACAAACGGTTACCTGGGAAGATAAATGAAGAAGTGCCAGCTCATGCAATTCAAACGTTGATATGGTGGCGATAACAAATGTTATGAAAAGTGTTGTAATAATCCGCAAAGCTGAATCGGCGCTTTCCAATAAATACTAAATTAAGAAAATGGCGCTGTACACGTCTATATTTCGATCAAAAATGATAAAAAGAAGTTAAATTGATGCGGACAATGATTACGACCTATGTCAACGCCATTTTTCTTTGTATAGGCCCCATCTTTTCCTACGCGTTAAAATTCCATCGCCTTGTAACAAAGAGCCTTTATGCCTTTTTGGTGAACAACGTCTGCATGCATGGTCACTGTTCGATCGCAAACTTGTGTGAATGTTTATCATAATTCATATACACTGACAGCAGTCAAAATTTAGTTGGTTGAAATGATTTATGAAGTAGAATAAGGTCGTATCGACGTCATTGCTGAGTACGTGCATGACTGTATATAGTTCAGCATTATTTATATGTTTCATGTTATTTGTACAAATCACTTAGTCTAAATGCAAGGACGTTCCCGTTATTTTGGATGAATTTCAAAAATATTTGTTATAAGCAAATGCATGCGTATTTACGCACAAAGACTTAGTTCAGCGTCTGTACTATACATATATTAATTAATTCATTTCATAATTTAGTGTATTTAACAAAAATATGTTTGATTTTCGCTGATGGCTATTCTCTCCCTGTCAAGGCTCTTGTTGTCTTTTTTGGCCACTATCCAGATCATAAAGCAAAATTATATATATTCAGGACAGTTGCTAGATCAAATAATTGGATGTTACTATACTTGCAGCCAAAAACTGAATTGCGTCACATATGTATGTGTACATCTATCTAATTTAGTGTTTCTTTATCTACATATTTTTACCTCGTTGCTCTTTAAAGATACGCACTGATTTCACGCCAGAAATACTAGATATGGCTTGTTACTAGCTATAGCTAGCACAGATTAACCTAACTCGATCAGTTTGTTCCGAGTCAAGAATGATGTGCACAATGAGAAAACTTGCTGTGGTAGTTGTTTGTGTTGCTTACATTGTATTCCAGGTTTCCAGTAAGGAAAATTGTGTTGTATATTTATACTATTACATATTGGATCGACAGTACAGCATAGGTATGTATTTTAATTAACTTCCCCAGGCGAGTATCAACCGTGTGTTCCTCGTGACTTTGGCGAAGACAGCATAGTGTGCGTTTGCAATGCTACATATTGCGATTACATTGGAGAAGTTAATGCAGCTGATCTGCAGCCAGGAACATATTTCCGTTTCATCAGTTCCCAAGATGGGAAACGGTTTCAGAAGGAAATTCGATCACTAACTTCTGGCGAAGGTACGATAGATAATTCAGCCATCATGTTCTACACTTACATTTATTCTCAAATAATCTGATTTTATAGTTGCAGCTGCAAACAACACCGTGTTCGTTAACTTGGATCGCGAAGTAACTTTTCAAACAATAATGGGATTTGGAGGCGCTTTTACAGATGCTACCTGTGAAACATTGCTGACTCTCAGCCCAGCAGCTCAAGATAATTTGTTGAAGTCGTATTTCACGAAAGATGGCAAGTAGTAGATAGTTGAAAGTGTGAATGATATGTTAATTCAAACCAATACATGAAGTATGTGTACGTAAAGCCTATTATATAACTCAGGAATTGAATACGTCTTTGGAAGAATACCAATTGGTGGGAGCGATTTTTCATCTCGGCCATACACATATGATGATGATCATGATGGTGACTTTAACTTGACATATTGGAGTCTCCAGAATGAGGATCTTAACTACAAAGTAAATTTTACGTACACATTTCGAGCTATAGTTAGCAGGTTTTCAAAATATGTTTGCTACATGCAGTCAGTCTTTACTGTAAGATCCCGTGAATTGTGTTCAAATTAACCAGCTAGCACAACATGCCTGCACAGACAGAGATAGAGCGATTCCAAAGGCAGATTCGAGATCCTCACTATTTTTCCTATCTGACTATCCATCTTATCATGATTTGAGCAAGTTATTTGTTTTGCATACATTTTCGCTAAAAGTCGATTAATCGCCTAAACCGGAAGAGATAGCGCGATTCCGAGGCCGGCGGATTCATGATCCTGAGTATTTTTACTGTTAAAGATTATACCGAGGAAATTTGTGGATTGCAGATATATGTTATTATTTAGGATCCTATTGTCTTATATAAACCCAAAATTGTTTTCAGGTTCCTGTCATACACCGTGCCATGGCTATGAGTCCTGAGCCTATTTTATTTTTTGCTGTACCGTGGAGTGCGCCTACATGGATGAAAACAAATAACGATTTCATTGGTCAAGGTTCATTGATAGGCGAGCCAGGCGGACCATATTACAAAACATGGGCAAATTACTTCATAAAGTAAAGTTTAAGCACGTCAATTCTATCAAAGTAGAGGTATACAGGCATTAGATCTTGTATGGGATTTGTTAATTCTACAGATTCCTGGATGCTTATAAAGAACTCGGCATTGAACTATGGGGCTTAACTCCTCAAAATGAGCCTCTTGATGGGCTAATTCCCAATTTCACATTCAATTGCATGGGCTTGACAGCAGAAATGGAACGAGACTTCATACGGCTAGACCTGGGCCCTGCATTAAAGGAAGCTGGCTATGGTAACATTACTTTAATGATATTGGACGACCAAAGATCTCTTTTACCCGGATGGGTTGAAACGGTATATTGATTTCAATAGTATTTTCTGTCCGTATACAAGTGAAAATGATTTTCTATTTTGTAATACAATCTCCTGCTTTTGAAGGTCTTAAATGATACGGAGACTGAGAAATATGTGTCAGGAATTGCTGTGCATTGGTATTCCAATCTTTACTTTCCTGTGGAAGTTGTGAGCATCACACATGAGAGGTTTCCTGACAAATTCATATTAGCCACTGAGGCCTGCGAAGGCTGGCTGTTTTTTGAACCAGATGTAATCTTAGGAAGCTGGCAAAGAGCAGAATCTTATGCGCATGACATTATGCAGGTAATTATGAGTTTTGAAAGCAGGCCTGTCCATGTTGAGGAGTCCCTGGTCCTAAGAAATGCGTTGCTAGTGTAATTGTTCAAATAACTGATAAATTTTTGTTACTAGAATCTTTATGAACGAAATTAAAAGTTAACTGTTACAATACAATTAGTTGTGGTATTATTTTCTACTCTACATTGAATCGACTCATAATTGTTCAATCCCCATGCTATACATGGTAGCCATTGACGGTGCTTTATGTTACAGGATCTTCATAACTGGGTAGCTGGTTGGGTTGATTGGAATATGTGTCTGGATATGACTGGTGGACCAAATTGGGCCCAGAACAATGTCGATAGTACAATAATAATCGATTCAGAAGCTGATGAATTTTACCGCCAACCTATGTATTATGCGTTAGGTCATTACAGGTAAATCTATGTTATTTTTTTCTTCAACTATTTGATTTACTTGTTACACCATAATAGAACCGATAATATTATTTATATATTGCTAGTAAATTTATCCGCCCCGGTTTCCAACGGATTGAATTAAGAGGAGATGAATTTCCATCCAAAACGAATGCAATTGCATTTAAGGGAATTGACGGTTCCATTGTAATTGTAATTCTCAATAGGTAAGGACTATATAGGGGTTATTCATAAATTAGGTATATGCAGAATTGATTATAAACGCGAGAAATAAAATTGGTATTATTAATTTTTTAGGTCTGACGAAGCATTCAATTTTTTGCTTGCAGACGAAAATTTAACAGGAGCTGTTCAAGAGGAAGTAGCCCCTCATTCAATTCAAACGCTCATTTTGGGAAGCAACAATATCGTTTAAATACCGTCTATAAAATGTTTAATTTTAAGAACAACTTTTGGGATTTTGATGACCTATGGACTTCAATAAACACTAATTGTATGTAAGGTTGTATCCAAGGAGGTTGGAAGTTGTGGGGTTGGAAGGAGGGAGCACAAGGGACTCCTGCATTAACAAGCACAGGTTACAATTAACTATAGTATACTCTTCATACAACTCCTCATTCCTGACCAATTGTGTCTTGGGGCCAAACCAGGGGAAAAGGAAACCAGTTTGTGATTGGTCAACTAAGGAGATGCTGTGTGGGTGGCAATAGGAGGAGAGGGGCGTACAGTATGCTCTTACCCTGAAAAATACCATACAGGGAGCATATTTAGTCATGATTCAAGTAAAGCAACACTACAGCTAGACTAGAAAAATCCCAAAACGTTTGAGAAATCCTAAAAAGGCCCAAAATGTCTAAAATGTTTAAAATTTCAATCCTTCCAAAATCTCAAAAATTTAAAAATGTTAATACATTTTAAAAAACGCCATTTATAAAATCAGTAGGAAATTTCGTATCCGAATATATAACTTTAAACATGATTTGAGCAAGCTAACTTTTGCATACCTTTTCACTAAAAGTCTATTGTCTCCTTAACCAGAGGAGATACAGCGATTCCAAGGCGAATTTACAAACTACCTGCGTAGGCCCGCATCCTTCCGGTATTTTCGCGGGCCCGCATCCAGCGCGCAGTGTGATGTGACAACAGGTGTTGGTGAAGAGCGGCTGTAGGCGAGTATTAGGTGATAATTTTATTTTATCTCGGATGGGGGACTTCGCCTCACAACCCCTCGAAGAGCTGGGGCTTCGCCCTCGCACCCCTTCATAATAGCGGGGGCTTTGCCCCTGCACCCCCTAATAAACCTAACCTAACCTAATTAAACATAACCTAACCATCATGTCACACTGCGCCATGTCCGATTACCGATGCCACAGGATGCGGGTCGACATAGGATGCGGGCCTACGCAGGTAGAATGTAAATTCGCGCGCCTACCGCTACTTTTGCGCATGCGCAGTAAACTGTCTATATTGTCCATTGGAAAGGTAAGTAAACATTAGAGTTGTTAAGGTAAATCCTAACAGTTGATACCGTAATAACACGTACTGTACGCCCCTCACTGTTCTTAAAACCTAGACAATGATAACAGTTGCATGCAAATTATTGTGATCGATGGTAGCAGGATGTCATTAACCGATCCCTTTCTGTCAATGCGATATTTAGGTGGGCCGAAAGCACTGTGCGGTTGACAATATGGTCTTCGTTAACTGGACACTACGTGCAGCAATGTAGTAACAGGTCACAGGTGGCACCACTGGAACTGTTGTGCAACTTAAAGTTCACCGACACTTTTGCTTGCAAGTCCAAAACGTCACTGCTTACTACGCGTGATTGAACACAAATGTGCATACATAACGTTTTATTACCTTCAATTGTTTACCAATACAAAACCTGCGGCTATATGTGGTGGCTTGCAAAAAACAAACATCTTAACACTTTTGATAAAGTAAGGACAATACCAATACATTCACTAATGACATAATTCTTAGCAAAAACGGAACAGGCCACAATTAGTAAACGGGAAACTGAAAAGGAAAACCAGGAGTCCTTTCAGCTGATGGGGCTGTCCATGAACGACGTGTAAAAATTTTTGAGAGGTAGGGGTATATGATTTGGTGGAAATTTGTGCTAAAGGAGGAGGGGGCAAATACGCTTTGGACGTCTGCCACACAATATTGTACTATACAGCAAATCAATAACATAACACCTTTTGTTGTAATAATCCAGTAGTTATTCTAAAACAATCTACAATACGCACATACAATCTGCGTCATTTAACTGCTATTATGAATACCATGGTTGAGGGAAAAAAAACACATACACCTCTATGCAGATTCAGTCTTGGTATGTATAACAGCCAATAACTGCATATATATATTAAAAATACAAAACACAATTGGTGTTGGTTATTGGTTTGCGTGTTCTTGAGAACTAGGTCACAAAAATAAAAAATACGGCCATTGGTTTCAAATATGGAAAGTGCAAATGTGTGTATTTTTAAGTTTATAACAAGTTAAATATGCGTCTAACATCATTTATGGACATCCCCCATACAGTGCAAAGCCACATACCATGGTGTAGTATTAGGTTCAGTGTTGAAAATGTTCTTGGAAACTCTAACCACATCTGAACTAAGCTAATCATATCATCATTGACAAGGAACAATAGCACCTGACCTAATACAACACCATGCCACAAACTACGAAAACGTTTTAAGAAAGTAATGAAAAATCGCAACCTGCACTTTAAAAGCAGAACTGACACGGTTTTGTAACCCTCAATGAAAAATAGCTATTAACTAATCACAAAATTAGGATGTAAATGACAGGACGAGTCATGCAGTTCACCCACTGCGCATGTGCAGAACAAATACTCAC
>JAQIWR010000158.1:0-27262 GCA_034695945.1 Glomeris hexasticha
TGAATGCTTCTGCTAGATTCCTTGACATTAAATCAATAAACAGTGAAAGATTCAAGCAAGGCATGAAAATGCTTTCTAGCTGTTCTTTTTATGCACAATTTTCCTTTTCGATCGACTGAGGCGCCATCTTTCGAAACAAAATTATTGAAAGATGACAATGCATGTGGTTCGTGGTTAGATTTACGACCGTTATAGAAATGAAAATCTGCGTTTTGTTTTTGCCATTTTTTCTCTGTTGATTTATTTGTTATTCGTGTCCCGTTTGGCGGTGGGTTGTGTTCTTTTTGATTTTGTTTCGACTTTTGAAGGAGAGGAAAGTAAGTGGCGCGAAAGTTTTACTGGCTACCACTTGACGGCGCTCATAACCCTAATATTATCCCTTTTTGATGCAATCGCTTTCCCCATTTGCCCCGTTCTTGCCTTCAAGCACAATGCAACATTTTTTCTACTTAATTTTGGACAGAAAAATTTGAGCTGGGAGTGACTGGGATTGTTGGATAAAAAAAAAAACAGTGCTCCTTTAAAAGTAAACGAGGGCCAGTGGTTCACATGGCCTAACGAAATGGAGGCAGGACATGTTGCCATGGGCCATCTTTTCTTCCTTCTTTTCCATCTTCATTTCTTTTTTTACCACTATATAGTAATGAGATTTTACCGGTTCCAGTCTATCTACAACAGCTAAAACGATGAGAATGAAGATTTATGAACAAAAAGCGTTTTTAATTAACTAAATTGTTGTTTACATAAATATTCATAATTTTGTAGAGCAGTGAGAGTGGAGATAACGTAATGGAGTGCATAGGGCATGTTGCTATAACCATTTTTCACTGTTGCAGATGTAAACGAGTGTGTTTCGAGTCCATGTCTACATGGCGGAAGTTGCATTGATTTGGTGAACGGCTTCAGGTGCTCTTGTCCTCCTGGTTGGGAAGGTAGAACTTGCCAACTTGGTACGTATAATATTGAAAACCTTTTGAAAATTTTATTGTAATGAATTAAGTAATACTTTCCATATTCATATTTCTACAAAAACAGCTGTATATTTCCCATGACCTTTTGAGCAATAACCTTAACGGATGAAGGTCATCCTCAATTCAATTTTTCATGGTTGCAAAACAGTTGGTATTTGCTTATTTCCCCCCAAGTTATTGGCACTGGACCAAACATTATATTCAACGAAGGGTTGCAAGATGGTACTTGAATTATAATCACAAGATTTTCTGCATGAATAGCACAAAACCCTATTTGAAAATACAATTGGGAAACAATAGAGAGTTTGAAAGCATGCACAGCTTTATTGATTTGTTTCAAGACTGTTTATTATTTGGTTGCAGATGCGGATGAATGTACAGGAAGTGGAAGACCATGTGTGAATTCTTTGGCATGTCGAAATATGGTGGGTGACTATGAGTGCTCTTGCCAACCTGGTTGGTCTGGAAAGAACTGTGACCAAAATGTGAACGACTGTGTGGGCCAATGCGCCAATGGCGCCACCTGTATCGATCTGATCGACGACTTCCATTGTGCCTGTCTTCCGGGCTTCACCGGAACCACGTGTCAAACGAATGTGAACGAGTGTCAGAGTTCACCTTGTCGAAATGGTGGTGAATGTGCTGATCTGATCGCCGGTTACCATTGCATCTGCCCCATGGGCTACAGGGGACTCCATTGTGAAGTGAGTGGCTCATAATCGCATCGTTACTGAATATTCCCAAAGTTGATTAGGTATGCATTGTGACTGATTGGTATATAAATGTGCAGATCGATGATGACCTATGCAATCCAAACCCTTGCTCAAATGGTGCAGCATGCTTCAACATCCAAGGAGACTACTTTTGTCACTGTTTGGATCCATGGGAAGGAAAGAACTGTTCTGTGAGGAAACTTTGCACTGGACAAAAGCCGTGTCAAGGTAAAAATCCTTCACATTCTTTCTTGATGACGATCATGTAATCAACATGTAATTATCCTGCATGGTCTCAACATGCAACTGTCGATTTCAATAGTATATTTTCTGCAAAGCATTTTAAGGGATATTCAGGGAACCACTTCCCACTGTGTATTTGTTTCCCTAAAATTAACTAACAACATGCATGGCATTATGAACAATGCCTGCATGTGACCTAGTGGTACATTGTGGTACCTAACACTAGTTCAACTACAAGTTTTGCATTTAACCTTGATTTAATGCTAATATATTGGAAACCGTGAATGACCTTTTTGCGTTTAATACTCATAGTAGTTTTTGCAACCCAGTTTCAGTTTCCCCCTGTGGTATAGAGAAAAATTGATCTTGGACTGTTTGACCTTTTTTGACATGACTTGACGTTTGCTTGATAATAAGGTAAACAAAAAACGCACTACTTTCTCACGGTTTAGGCAGCTCAATCGTTCTGCAATATAGTATTAGTAGAGGGAGGGCGAAATTTCGTAGAAATCGCTTTTTCGCATCGTATATTAAGTAGGAAATTTCAGCTCTGGGCAGATGGAGATTTGGAAAATGGCGCTCGGAGCGTTGTTTGCAAGGTGGGAGGGTAAAGAAGGGAACACAAGGGTGGGGCCCAATAAACAAGAGCCACCCAACTATTAAAGAAGTAGCCGGTAGCAGAGTAACCAGCACCGGCATCTTGTAATCATGTGCTGGGGCATATGATGACCCCTACCGTTCATATCTACATCTATATATGTATACTGTATACCTATATATCTATCTATTATATATAGGAGATGGGATTTTTTTATTCGTCTGGTTTCTCTTCGTTTTTCTACATATTCATCCTGGAGCAGAAGAGAAGTTGTTGATCGGCCATCAAAACTCTTTGAAGGCGTGTCTAGAGTAGCTGATTCGTAAAAAAATATTTCACTTTTCTTCAAGTTAAGCAGCAGTCCTAACTTACGCATCTTGAGTCTGTGTATCTAAACTCGTAATCCGTCCCTGAGAAGATGATGCTGAGACGAAAAAAGCTTATTTTTGTTGGGTGGGTGGGCAAGTGACCTTAGATGTCAAGAGGAAACTTATTTTTGGATTACCTTACTGGTGGGAGTACGCATATTTATGTATGTTCATGGTATTGTGGGTCGCAGTAGTCTCTTATTGCATGCACAATGGATATAGTGCACTACAAATTGTATTGCATTTTTGAATCAGAGCTCACCAAAAATTCCACTTCTTCATTTGCAGTAGAACATGTTTCCCAACCTGAATTATGTTGACCTCAGCATTGTATTCCCTTGATGGTCACTTTCGTCACATATCTCTTGAAATGTCATTATTGGAACACGAGGTGGAAAATTTGTTTAATCTACGTGAACAGAACAACGATAAATAACAGACTATATTGCTTTTAAATGATGGTTTTCATTTTAATCTTTAGTTGAAAGTTTGTTGCATATGTGATTTGACAAGGCCAGAAACGCCATGAATGTATAACTAAAAGAATGCTATGCAATTTGTAAGAAAATATGGTAATAGTAGTACTCGGATATAATTCACCATTGTTATAGTGCACATTTTTCTCCAGTTAGTACAGTTGCCTATAAATAACATAGTAGAAATTTGAAAATACAACGTTGTGGTTAATTATAATTACAGGTACTGATGGTATATCACTGATGTCTAGTCTGTTTTTTATTTATTTTTGGCACATCCTTTTTTATTACTTTTACACCATTTTAGTTTGGCGACGTTTCGGATAATTGCGAACAAAGCTTTTGGGAGATTTTTATTTGGCAGCTTGTTTTAACGTTGGAAAGTCATGGTTTTTGCGGCTTATTCTTGACACAGCTTCCAGGTTTGATAGTGTGGGAAAGGTGTGTGTAAATTGTCTCCATTTTGCAAGCTTGTACACTTGCTTCGTCAACCGAGAGAAAATCATCATTATCATCATCTTCTCCAGCCTTGAATCTGACCTGAAAAATACTCCATTGTTGCTGTTTAAGCGTGTAATCGACACCTTTACAACGAACAATTACATCAACTTTTTTGTATAATTTGCACTGTAGCTAGTCTATAGGCGCAACCTGCAAATAATAAAAAAGAAATTTTTGCGGTTGGTTCGTCAAAATCTTTTAATTGGAGTTGTTTTTTATTGGTGATTTTTTTGCAGTTGCTGATGGTTGTGCTGTTCCAGTTCCAGCAAATACGTCTTCAGGATTTCGTCTTGTACCGTCTAACATCTGTGGAGATAACGCCAAATGTGTCAGTCGACCCAATGGAGAATTTCATTGTGATTGCAATCCAGGATACACTGGAAAATACTGCCATCAGAGTAAGAATTTGATCACAACTCCCTCCTGTCCCTTCACTTCTTTCCCTCTCAAAATTTTTTCCTTGCACCGGTTTTGTTCCAAAAAAACATATATTAATGCTGGGAATGGTAAGAGTTTTGACATTGTATGCTAACAATTAATATGAACCTGCTTGAATAGGACTTAGAAAATAGTGGGATTTTACAATATCATTGCATAAAGTTGTTCACTTTTTTTTAGATAAAATGATCAGGGGATAGATAAGGGAACTCGGAATGCAAAATCAGTGCAACTATTTGTCCTTCAGCGTTTACAAATTCTCCATATTCAATCGCCCTCGACTTTTAGAACTTTAAAAAGAAATAATGGTTCCATTTGCAAAGTCGATGAAAATTACTGTTAAGAAAATTGCAGCTTTTGTTTTTCGAACTAGGTATATTGTAAACGACCTCGGCCCAGTTATTGGCATATACAATATACGAAAACGCCCCATGACATTCGTGATTTTTGCTTCTGATAAAACTGACATAAAGGTTTTGCTAAGAACGCGGTTTGTATTAGTAGTAATAATTATTATTTGCAGATGTAAATGACTGCGCTCAAAATGCTTGCCAAAATGGCGGCACTTGCGTCGATGGTGTCAATTCGTTTCAATGCGTTTGCGCTGACGGCTGGGAAGGAGCTCTTTGCGACTCCAGTTAGTATTTATTCTCGTTTTTTATATTTTTTTGTTGCTGCAATTTGTCAAATGTGAATGCATGTGCAAGATGGATGAATGGTGTCTCATAACGCAATCATGAAAAGCAGATCGCGACGAATGCAAATCGAACCCGTGCCAGAACAATGGAACTTGCGTTGACAAGATGGCCGACTTCCAGTGCCAATGCAAACAAGGCTGGAAAGGGAAAACGTGCACTTTGCGTAAGTTATATAGATTCTTGCACATTTGTCGTTGTAATTCCCCAGTCACACACACAAACATATGCGATGTTGTTGCAGCTTTTCAACATATTATTTCGCTTGTTATTGTTTGTGCACGAATTTTGGTCTGAAATTTTTCCTATAGGATGATCTTTGCACTGCTTTGCACTCACTGTTGAACATGTCAAAGTGAAGAGTTAGTATGCATGGCGAGCTTCACGCTTTTTTCTTCCTCTCTCTCCACTCTTTCTCCCACCCATTGTTGATTGGCAGTTCCCGTGCATCAACTTCTTTTCTTTATCTTCATTCTAGTCTGTTGCGAGCGAATGCAATTTTTCAGTCGCAAACCATCACTAGAAAAATGCTTTCCAGGCCGTAAACCATACTGTTTCGTGGTTCAGTGTAGTTGTTGCTATTGTTATTACTTGTAGATGAGTTGTATATTGTCATTTCTGAAATAATTCTTCATTTAAACACAAACCTGTGGATAGTTTTGGTTGTACGTCTCATCTGGGTATTGAATAATTGATAACAAAAACCAGTGAAAAGTTAATAATCATGTAATGACAATTATAAAGGATGTTATTAGTAGTTAGAACAGTAATAAGAATGTGATAACTTTAAAGAAATAATATCAAATGAGTTTCGAGGACAATTCAATTGATTAGTACAGTATAACTGAAGTTCATAACTAGGAATGTCAATCATAAAAAATGTTGGTATATTTTTAAGCACAGCAAAAACATTGATTGCATGTAAATAATTTCTAGCAATGTATAGTTCTATTGAAAACTCAAATTTAGGAGTTGATATGTTTTTTTGCAAAAAGCATGGAGCACTTCAAAAAATACAATAATCTATTGGATGACACAGTAGCAACTTTGTTGCCACCATTTAAATCATTGCAAACTGGCATTCCTCAAGGTTGAGTGATTTTTGGGATATCTGTATACATAAATCCAGATGGTAAAGGCAAATGAATATATAGTATGTGAAGAATTGGAATTGGCTTTGGTATTTGCAGCAATGTGTGGATAAAAAAGTGGTGGCCATGCATGTGGGGCGGCACATAACTGTAGTCTGGTTTTAATTGGCGAAATTGTTGAAGAGGGCGCGTCTTTGCTTCGTCCGGTTACCTTTCAATGCCCCCTAAAGCCCCGCCGGTGGCTCTTGCGAATATTGATGGACGCATGGCTAGAAAAAATTGCTAAAGGTCACCGAAAGCCTGGGCGTGTTTCTTTTTCTAACTGTGAAGCTCACGAACCAAAGCCAGGCAATATAAGACTTATATAGGGAAGATGGGGGCAACACCCATGCATCTAGATGACTATTCATTTCGCTAACTGACCCACACTTTTGAAAAACGACAAACACCAAATTGGACAGGGATTGCTTTCAGGGGGTTCGCACAGTTTTCATTTGCTTCTAACTTTTAACCATATGACCATTTGTTTTCTACCTTTTTTATTGTTACGTCGCCTCAGGACACAGCCACTGTGATGTGAAGACGTGCCAAAACGGCGGAACTTGCCTCGATGTGGGCGCCACCTACACTTGCCAATGCCCTGCTGGATGGGAAGGAACCACGTGTCAACTGCGTAAGGCTCTTGTCACTCTACTAAATTATGTAACCTTTATAGTGCTAAATATTTGCATTTGTATTGCAGCCAAGAATCAAGCATGCTCTTCAAACCCTTGCCGTGATGGTGGTACTTGTGTCAATTCAGGGGATGGCTTGTTGTACTCTTGCATCTGCAAAGAGGGTTTTACAGGATCCATCTGCGAGCAGAGTAAGTGGACTGCAATTAAGTGTTACAAGTATTCATTTATAAATAACTCGCCTTATATTGAAACTTTGGTTTTATTTGCAGATGTGGATGATTGCAGTTCTAACCCTTGCCAGAATGGTGGGCGGTGCATCGATGGTGACAATTGGTTCCGCTGTGAATGTTCAACAGGTTTCACAGGCCCCGACTGCAGGATTAACATCAATGAATGTGCATTCTCACCTTGCACCTATGGCAGCACGTGCATAGATGCTGTTGGTGACTACACATGTGTGTGTCCTTCTGGAAGGACCGGTAGGCACTGTGAGCGTGGTAAGCAATCATGTAATAATACTCCACGGCTTCACAAAACCAACAATATTCATAACTAAATGTTCTGTATTTTAGTTTTGCCATCAGAGCCTGAAGAGTTCAGCCAGCCTTGCGTTTGGAAGAACCATATTTACAACCACAACAGTACATGGGATTACGAATGCAACCGGTGCGCGTGCGATGATGGTCAAGTGAGCTGCACCAAGATTCAGTGTGGACCTCAGCCGTGTGAGCGGGTGACAAACACCTCTCTGTCGAGGGTTGAGCAGCCGTGTCCTTCCCGCCAAGTATGTGTCCTTATGCCACAAGAGTGCCTTGTGCCACCTTGCGAACCAATGGGTGTTTGCAAGGGAGGCAAAGAAGCGGACGTGGACTTTGATGGATTGACGTGTTCGAAGGAAGCAGAAAGCAATCTTTGTGCAAGGATGACACTCCACTTGGACAAGGCTCGTGTACCTAAGGTACATCTAACTAATCACCAATCAAATGCACTTTTTTATAGAGGTCCTTCAAAACTAACTCAAATGATCTTCTTCAGGGTTCATCAAGGGAAGGCTTTTGCCGCGATTTAAGGAAATTACTCGTGCGGCATATGACCCGAACCCGTTTCCAAGAGGCTATCAAGGTCATGGTGTCGTGTCGCCTTGTAGAGGGATCTGAATTCACGCTTGAGATCACTGTGGTATGTGTGAGCATTCTAGATCGACACGATGAATAGCGCTGAGGAAAAATGTTAAAGTTATGTACATCTGCTTGCAGGGAGTCATTGGGGAAGATTCCCAGGCTCTTGGCGAAGCTGTGGTGAGTTCCGTCATGGAGCTTCTGGCTGAGCTAATGGGACGCAAGACAACCAATGTGGCGCTGTTTACAGCCATCGCAAAGGTTGCCATAGAGAAGTCTGTTGCCCCACCTTCTTCAAAGGGTAAGTGGTTGTAGTTAAATAATTTGCTATGTGATCTTCAGTGTTTAAACATTTCTGTTGATTGAAACAGGAACAACAGTGCTCGTAACAGTGGTGTGTTCAATCGTGGCCTGCATGGCTGTGGCAGGAGTGATCATCGTAGTTTTGTGGCTTAGGATGTGGAGGCATCCAAGGCGGCAGGAGGATCCTGGAGGAACTGTAGCCCCAGCATCAATTATATGTGCCACAAGGCCTCATCAAAGTGACGAGAAGTCCAACAATCAGAACGAGGAGAATCTCAGACGATTCCGGAACCCTTTGAGGTCGTTTAACGAAGGAGGAATTGTGTTGGACGCTGCCGTCGCCAACAAAGACCGTGAGAAGCCGGGGCCATCTTCGGTCACTTCCACCAGTGGCACCTGCCCTGCGGTCAAGGAGTTCCCTGAATCTATAGAAATCGACTTGAGTGAGAAGAAAGACTTGCATAGCAACATTTACAAAGCGCAGTCACCTGAAGCTAGGAAAAATATCACGCCGCAAGGAGGCGCAGATTCTTCCAAGGATTTCCAGAAGGAGAACAATCTCAAGATGTCTATTGGGAGGACTATATCAGATAGCAAAGAAGTGATAGTATGATGCAGAAGATAAAGATTTGGGGGTGTGAATGCAATTCTTTTCCATTTCATAGTACTATGATGATAATATTGGTAGTTATTTGTACGCAGTCGCCTGCAAGAGGATCACCGTATAGGGGAATTTCAATGAAAGAGCCCGCCAACAATGAAATCCAAAGATTTCTGTTTTATTTCGCTTTGTTTTTGTTCTGTTTGTTTATACGTTGCATCTTCCAAAATGATGGTTGTTACACGAGAAAGCTGCAACCGCTTGGCAATCGTGGTTTTACGGACGATTCTTACAAGTTTTTCTCATTGTCTACCGGTATTTTCAGATAGCTTCTGAAACATTTATGTTTTTTTGTTTTACATGTCCGAGACTGACTTTGAGTAGGATCTCGGTAGTTTCAAATTCGGCAAGCAGATCGAGGAATTTTGGTTTATTTTATTGAAACAAAGTTTTAAGCAGCGTGTAAATGAGTTGTGCATATTTATTTTTGAAGTCGTTGTAATTCATGAATTAGTGGATGGCACAGCTATTCTTCAAAATCCGTCGTTTTTTTACAAGCTGGCATTTGTATCGTTTTCGAATATACATTATACAAACTATGCTTTCTGCACTTCCAAAGCTTTGTGTTTGGTTTCTTGTATATACTGTACATAAATGTTGTGTGCTTGATTTTTGCTAGTGATTTAAGAGGTTTGCATTTGTATATTTTTTAAGTTATGTATGATCTGAATAATAGCGGTGATTAATTTGCAATGAAACATTTCAAAATTCGGTGCACTTAAAACAAATATGTTTTCTTATTTATGAATTCGGATAAACTGAGAAGGTGCTGATATGGACCTGACTGTATGTGTTGCCATTTAACTCATGTATAATTAGACAACTTGCCACAAGGTTCGGAGCTATTCAATTCAGACCACCAACTGAATTAATTCATTTGATTGCAATCAATGGGAAATTGGACTTGAAAAGCATTCATGACATTTAAAAATGTAATAAACGTCTCAGTTTATAAAACATTTTATTGTCTTGTAATCACTTCTTACAATGTTTAGAAATATTTTGTACAAGAACAAGGTAATGTTTTGATACGACATAGAGCTTATATCTTAATATGAGCATAGTGCAAGTAACTAAAAGTAAATATAATCTAGGATAACTTTATGTAGTTATACTCAGTGCAATTGTTTCTTTTTATACGTGGACTTGGAATTGAAAAACCATGTAAGACCATAAAGGAACCCTCCTGGACTTAGGACACTTTCCCCATGAATATAGTCCCATGCTTCATCCAGAGACAGGTCTATCACTTGGACCATTTCATTTTCGCTAGGATTTCCTCCTCCTTCTGAAACTTTCATGGAGTCTGTAACTTCAGCATAGAACAGAGTCTGCTGGTCTCCTGCAATTCCAACCCCAGACCTATATATGAAATCAAAAGTTGTAAAAAATTATTTCCTAATATAATATTATTGTATAATAATAGGTCTACATATACATTTAATTACCTGAATGTAATTATTTTCTCCAGGTTCTGAACTGGGACATCATAACCGCATTCTTCGAGAATCTCAGATCTGGCTATTTCTTCTAAACTAACATTTTTATCCACTATTCCTGCACATAACTCAAGAGTCATTCCTAGGGATGATGGGTATTTCTCAATATCTATTGACTTCACCCGGTCTTCTTCAGGTACACTGTTGAAATACACAGCTAAAAAAACATTTAATGTTAATGAATGTGATTTTAATTATCCTTTGGAAATTGATACACTATTTAATATTAATTACCTGGCCTAAACTGTCTCACCAAAACCAAAACTTGCCGACTTACATTGTAGACCACTATGGAAACACTGAAATAAACATTCATAATTATCTGTACGTATCATTTCTAAATTTACATAAAAATTTATAAACACCTTTTATGCACTTTAACTATGTCCCATGTTCTTTGGATGCCATTCTGAAATATATACGTACATAATTGTTTTCATGCATTTTTTAAATGCAGCACGTATCAAAAGTAGCCCAAATGAAAAATACAATTATTAAATTACTTGAATGTATTTGAGACTTAGCGGTTGAACATATTTTGATGCTGTGCAAGGACATACTGTTAAACAGGAAATTTTCTCCATTGCTGATCAGAAAAGCGGTTTACTGCAAGTCCGATAGGTGGCGGCACTTGCCGGGAAAGAAATGTCGGCGGAGTTTCGCCATTGGCTGATCAGCGATTCGTACGTTCACTTTAGTTCACTTCGTTGGCCAACATCGAAAATGGCGTCTTTGTCAAGGTATGTGGTGTTGTTTTCCCGATAAAATCACTCACTTACGGCATCAGTCTTTGTTGTAAACGTTGTGTTTCTTTATTTAGTTTACTTCCAGCCCCTTCGCAGCCGGTTTTGGATCGTTATGATGACGCCCCGGTTAAGAAACCATCGGTAAGTCGTGATTTCGATTAGGCCTAAATTGCAATAGTCAAACTTTCGTTTACACTTGGGTTTAAAAAGTGTTGTTTTGAATATAGCTCGCTGTTATATCGACTCGCAAGTTCATTCCTGCGTACGGTCAGCGGACATCATGGGTCCCTCGTGCTCCAGAAGTGAGAATTAGACACTTGTTATGTAATTATAATCATTGTAACAACATGGGAAAATGTCATTTACATTATAGGATTATGGAGATGGAGGAGCTTTTCCCGAAATATTGGTTGCTCAGTATCCCTTGGACATGGGCCGAAAAGGGAAAACATCCTCCAATGCAATTACTGTTCAGTTGGATGCTCAAGGCAAAGTCAAATATGACATGTTGGCAAGACAAGGGCATGCAAGAGACAAGGTGAAGCGCATATATTTCAATATTATTCTTCCCTTGTCTAAACCGTAAGTTAATTATTTTGTCGTTAAATTTAAAGATTATCTACTCCAAATTCACGGATCTGCTGCCAACAGACATGACTGAGGACGATGCCGGTTCTCAGAAGCCTGACGAGGAAGAAGTTGAAGAGGTACGTTTAACCACTTGAACCACATTTTCCCCATCTGATCCAAATGCATCCCTTGATACTAGCTCACGGAAAAAACTCGACAAGCATTGGAAAAGATAACCCACAACAAGATATCGGCTGCGATGCCGGTCCGCGCGGCCGAGAAACTTGCCCCGGCGCAGTACATCCGATACACACCATCGCAACAAGGAATGGCGTTTAATTCAGGTGCCAAACAACGAGTGATACGGATGGTTGAAGCGCAAATAGATCCAATGGAGCCTCCTAAATTCAGGTTTTACAATTGATTTTTTGACGCGGCAACAAATCGTTTGGTTTAACGCACTTTTACTTTTTGTAGAATCAACAAGAAGATACCGCGCGGTCCTCCTTCACCGCCGGCACCCGTTATGCACTCTCCAACCAGGAAGGTTACTGTTAAGGAGCAGCAGGAGTGGAAGATTCCTCCATGCATATCAAATTGGAAAAATGCTAAGGTAACTCGTGTCCAGTGTGCGAGACATTTACACAAAATTGCAATATACAAATATCCTATTACTCTCCTATAGGGTTACACAATCCCTCTGGACAAACGTCTCGCAGCAGATGGCCGTGGTCTTCAGCAGGTGCACATCAATGAGAATTTCGCCAAACTCGCTGAAGCACTGTACATCGCAGATAGAAAGGTTCATCTCGCTACGTCGTCAGTCCACGAATGTCTACCCGCAATTTCGATTAACGGGCTGTTCTTGGTTCTTTCCGTTTTCTTTAGGCCCGTGAAGCCGTCGAGATGCGAGCTCAGATGGAGAAATCCCTTGCCAAGAAAGAGAAGGAAAAGAAGGAAGAGAATCTGCGAATGTTGGCTCAAAAAGCCAGGGAAGAAAGAGCAGGAATCCGTTCGCAGGCTGCTGGAGGTTCATGGACACAAATTTTTAAAATGTTTATTGACAGTGTGAGTAATTCAGCATGTTCATTTTGACACTCAGATAAAGACGAAGAAGCGAGGGAACGTGACCAGATGAGGTACGAACGACACAAAGAGAGGCAGAGGGATAGAAACATTCAGCGAGCCGCACCCGACAAGCGGTCCAAACTTGAAAAACAACGTGAGCGTGATATCAGTGAACAGATTGCACTTGGTTTACCAAATGCCCGCAACACCAGTGGTGAAACTCAGTACGATCAGAGATTGTTCAATCAGAGCAAGGTATACATAATTAATTTACGAATTCAATGCGGGTATTTTCCACGATATAACTTGAACGCAAAGAATTTCATTTCATGTACAGGGCATGGACAGTGGATTTGGAGAAGAGGATAGTTACAATGTTTACGACAAACCATGGAGATCGAATCAGACCGTTAGCCAGAACATTTACCGACCATCGAGAAATGTAGACAAAGACGTGTACGGAGATGATCTTGACAAGCTCATCAAGACCAGCCGGTACGTCTTCTCATTGTTTATATGTGTTTGGCCATAATCTGGTTGCAGTATACTTAATTGAGAAATTTTCAGTTTTGTTCCCGACAAGGAGTTTTCTGGCACTGACCGCTCCGCAAGACGGGATGGTCCGGTGCAGTTTGAGCGTCAAGTTGAGGAGGATCCTTTCGGGTTGGACAAGTTCTTGACTGAAGCCAAGAAGGCCAGCAAGAGACCAACGGATGGTGATAGAGATCGATCGTCGCGTGACCATGACCGTGACCGCAAGAGGCGCAAGGATTGAACCGAATTGTTGGCGCAAATAACTGTTTAGGTGGTCTGTTTTTTACTTTTAGATGGTCCGTTTGAGCGTGACTCGATCCAGTTGCCATCTATCAAAATGGCATTTGCTAATGTTACACGTCCCAGTGTCTTTGGGGTGCTCAAGAAGATTTTGCATATGGAATACTGAAATGTAAACCAGGTGATTTTGCAATTGCAAAATTGAGTATAAATGTGCAGTTTTTCGTTATTAATTGAAATGCTGAAATATGTAATCGTCTGAGTTGCAGAAAATGCTGATGAAATTTAAAAAATTGCTAAATTAAACCAAGTTGAATCACTTGGTTGCACCCATGAGCACAAAGATACACATTTTACAGATATTTATTTAACTACTTTTATTGCCAGTACATAAATACAAAAATCTGCATCGAGCACCCTATGGCCTACATCTTTGAAAATAAATGGGAAAACTCTTTAAGCAGTATGTTGCACTATTCCTTCGTATATGATGAGTTTGCACCAAAGTTAGCTGGATTCACGTGTATCTGACAGAATATATCAATTAAATACTAATTAAATAGCAAATTTCCAGATGATGGTGCAAACAAATGAAATGCATACCACATTTCCTTCAAGCACGTGGGTCTCCTTGTTTGTTGCGTTTGTGACTCCTTCCCTTGTGCCGAAGTGTACAAAACCAAACCCCTTACTTAAACCTGTATCTTTGTTCTGAAAACAAAACAATTATCTATGGATATGGGGCGCAGCAGAATTCATTATTGAATCCTTGATATAAAAATAACAATCGCATATACGTACGAATAAAACTTGTGCGTTGCTCACGTATCCAAACTGCGAGAAATAGTCCCGTAATTCCCCTATTAAACAGATTTAGTTTTATTCCTCCTGTAATAACAATGATCAAACCTGCAATCGTGTACTTGCTTTTACTGATAGTCCATGGAAGATTGCCGACAAATAAACGCCGAAAGTTACCCGACATTTTTCCAGTAAGTAGATTTCGTTCGGTTAACTTGTGACGTCATGAATTGCTGTCGACCAATCAAATACCAAATCCGTTTCCCTCTGCCAATAAAGTGGCGTCATGACGTCACAATGTACTGCACTTGAGCAATTACTATCTCGCGGCAAGCTGCAATATGGAAGCGAAATGTGCGGATCCTCTCGTCTCGGAAATAGACGAATATCTAGATAAAAGCGATCTTTTCAAAGAAGAATTCAAGTTTTATAAGAGGAGGAAACCACCGCCATCATTTGAAAACGTAATAGATTTCAACAATGGGAAAAATAGCAAGGTATACGTACTGTGTACAATATTCAAAAGCTTGCAACTTTGTTGCTTGAAACTATCTTTCATGCAATTGTTGAATGCGACTTTAGTGTAAATAGTTGCACACGATGTCAATGTATGCAAGAGAGTTGCATGTAAACGGGTATGTAATGTACTCTGCTGTAATTTCAGTTTTTATTTACATTTTAGATTAAAAATCTATCATTAGACAGCTGTTGCAAGTTACCTGATGATGACTGCGCAAATTTGAGGCCAGTGTCAGAGTGGAAAGCATATTGCTTAAATTCTGTGGAAGGTACAATTAATTATACTGTATTAATTAATTAATTATTATAATTATAATAATTAATTAATACAGTCCATTTCAAATTGTGCGTCATAAAGTAAGCTAATTAATTCCACCAGAATAGGTTTCATCTTCATCTGCAATCCATTTTATCCTGCTGGTCAGAGGAAGTGGATACGAACTTGTCTCGAAGAATACCCACAGGCACCCAATTTGACAAACCTTGGTTCATTGGAAAATATTTGGCAAAACAGTCTTCAAAAGTAGGAAAGCAGCTGCAGCTGAATTATATTATATACTAATTAACAAAACTGCTTAACTATAATGCTATTTAATTTTCTTTGCTGTAGTAATGACCGTCAACTGGAACAGCTGCGCTGGGTTACACTTGGTTACCATCATAACTGGGACACTAAAGTAAATATATATGAATGGAAGCAATTAATATTATAATGTATATAATATGTCAAACTTCACAATTTTAAGGTTTATGATTTGGACACGCCCACGCCATTCCCATCCGATTTAAGCAAAATGTGTAAATTCATCGTTGCGATTGCTGGATTTGGGGAATATAAACCCGAAGCAGCTATCGTTAATTTCTACAATTGCAAATCAACATTGGCAGGACACACAGATCACTCCGAGTTGGATCATAGTGCACCTTTAGTGTCGATAAGGTACGCAACATCTTCATTATATTCCACATATATTAAATAGTTTTGTGGTGTACATGTAAACTGAAAATGTTGATGCAGTTTTGGACAGACTGCAGTCTTTCTTATCGGTGGCAGGGAAAAATATGTTCGGCCAACGGCCATATTTGTCCGAAGTGGAGATGTGATGTTGATGACAGGGCCTTCGAGACTTTACTACCATGGTGTGCCTCGAATAGTCATGTCCAATGATGGACCGTGGTGCGAGGATACATCCACCCCAGAGTGGGAACCTTTTGAAAACTACGTGCAAAAAGCACGCATCAATGTGAATGTGCGCCAGGTTTTCCCTTGTCATGATATGACATGAAGAAACATTTCATTCAAAAGCAGTGTAGGAAATTCAAAATGGATATTTTTTATTGCGATCCGAATTGTGAACTTTTTTTAATAGCAAACATAATAAAGTTGTATGCTACATATATGGCAAGCAGGAGAACAACAGCCATCACCATACTTCTGCGATTTTCCCCTCTGAGTTTTTTCAATTCCTTTTCTGGAAAAAAAATTAATTAATTATACCACGATGCATAATCCGTTCACATTTTAATGTTTTAAGATTCAAGAATTTGTGTGATACATTGTTAAAGGGTTAAACAGCTCCTGTCACTGTTTTTATGCACAGATTTCCCGTTAACAATGCTTAGCACCATTACTTTAGAGTCTTTTACACAAAATGGATGGTTCATATATCATGCATGGAGCAATAAATGGCAACAATTTAATTCTGCCCATTCTTTGTGGTAATTAAGAAGCATTTTTAGGGATGATGTCGATATTTGGAGTTGGACAGGCTTTTTTCCCGCCATAGAAGTCGTGTCCTTATTTTTCTGTTGACGTTTAACTTTTGCCATGTTATCTACCATCACATAATTTATGAACAACCCCTGGTACAAAAAGTTGGCAACCATGTTGAGCCAAGTTCTGTTTGACGTCGTCCAGCTCGTTTTTGGCATTGGTCCTAAAAAAGACACAAGACATTGACAAATGCACTTGTGTAAATTGCATTGTGGATTATTTACAAGAAAAATACTTTTCATCATCGGTGCTGAAGTTCCGCTTACGTAGTGACTCTTCGAGGAACTCTACTCTTTTCTGGCATTTGTTAAGATTACTCTCAGTTGTATCGATCTAAAGAGGCAAAAATTCCGTAATTGTCTCAAAATAACAAGTATCGGGCTATGTTAAATGATAACCTGCGATATAATTGTTGGACTTGCATTATTTTCCGCCATTTGGAAATATTAAAAGGACATGGAGATGGTGGTACTGCGTTTACCCGCCAGGTGACGCACCCGCGAGTGCGAATGACCGGATAGCTCTATGCTGAAGCGCCACTGCTTTGAGTTTAAGTAAGAACGGCGCGGCCTCAATTCGCAAGGCGCATGCGCAGTCGATTTCCTTCGCCATGAATGGAGGTCGACCGAGATAGCATCGTCTACTACAATTCACTATTCGAATTGTACGATGGATCTGTCCCTGCCAAGTTACACATAACAAACTCCGTTCCATCCACATTTCGAGTGAGTGTTTTTCAGATATTAAGCCGTTCTAAACTGCCTTTTGGACTCTGTGCAAGCCGCCTTTTTTTCCAACTTTTGATGACCTCATTTTATTTCCCTGTTTCCGCCGTTTGGCGCCAACTCATAGTGGTCGTCTCATTCTACATTTTCTCAATAACCAACTAATTGCCGTATTTCTTGCCTTTTCAAGTTTAAACCTGCCGATCTGAATCCTCATATTGAAATTTCTCCCCGTGCCAAACACCAAATGTTCACTTCCAATGCACGCGGGAGGGAGGCCGCCCAATAGACGTATCGGCATCGAGCCGCCCACTCCTTCATTGAGAGGCTTTCCTGTTTGCTATTCCACTCATCGCGCATCGACCATCGTCAGCGTATCAAGCCGCGAGAAAGACGTTCGAAAATGGCCGACCACGGTGCTTCTGGGAGCGGGAGCGGTAGCGGGAGCGGCGATAGTAGAAAGCCAGGGAAAACATGGAGCGGCGATGACGAAGGAAATGAAGTCGGTGATGAGTCGGAGAGCGATACCAGCGAGGAAGGAGGTTTTAGTGGTCGCTCCAAAGACGGTAAAAGCGAGCAGAGGACGCCGAGCGTTCGAAGAAAATTATGTTCGTTGACGTTCGGTCGGCGTTCCGGCAAGTCGACAACGACAGCGGTGACGAACGGGGAGCGGGAGCGGGAACATAAAAAGCGCAAATGTCCATGGCATTGGAAATTCCACAACCGTTTCAGGCCAAGGGGATCTTCGTCACCGGCGGACATACCAGATTCGAGTGTCGGATGTAATGTTTGCGTTTGTACCCGGTACAGACGTACCGAAGAACATCATTTAGGAGCGGGAGTTGTTTTCGAGAGTCCAACTACCGCAAACGGCTCCAGGCGACAGCAGCAACTTTTTAATAATCGCCGATTCAGACATCACCACAGCCACCACCATAGCCATCATCAGCCACAGCATAATCATCAGCAGTCACATGTACAAATGGCCACCACCTTTTCATCCTTCAACTTGCTCAGAAAACGTAAGAAAATAATTATTTTTGTTATAACAGTTGCCGAACATAACTCTGTTGTGCAGGATGAATTTTTTTTATATATAAATATTTTTATTGCTGAGTTGCAGTTCTTCGAACTTGGACTAATATAAATTTTGGATGCATTTCTCGAAATATGATTTCAGTGATTTGTTTATTTGCCATTTCGAATGTTTAAATGATAAAGTATAATAATAATTTTGTGGGTTATATTTTTGCTGTAGAAAATTCCACATATAAATCACATTACAATCATTAGAAAAGGGGTGAGTGGGTGGGATTATTGCCGGATAGATTGTGTCACACACAACATTACAATGCGTTTTTGTTCAGGAAAAATGTCAAGGAGCAATTCTGACTCATTTCTTATACGTGTTTTCTTAAATAAATTACAAGTGCTTTTGTAAGACGAGGAATGGTGAAATTATAATTATAATTGATCTTCCTTCTGGATGGAATTTTATGAACAAAAAACAAATAGGGACGTGGTACAAGTACTGAAAAATTGTTTATACTGTATATGGTTAAGTATGTTGATGAAACTGGAAGTCCTGCATTAGTTATGACATGGAAATGGATCGTGGGAACAGAGTTGTGAATTCTAGTAAACATCAACTAATTATTCAATAATATTGACAAAGCCGAAGAATTTGTATTTTGTAATTAATCTTGGATACGCAGCTCAGTGCCATGACAACAATGTGAGGTGAATGCGGAAAAACCTTGTTGACATCATTGCGTTGTTTTCGTTATTATCAAGAGTGGCCTGTATTTACCTTGACCAGGTCAACCTTGGTTGTGTAAGCACGAAAACCTTCATGGGAAACAACAATCGCGTGGAATAAATTTCATTGCAATTATGTCATGCACGCCCATAAGATTTTCAAATGTGCATGTCTACTTTTTATGTTATGACTGTTTACTCGTTACAGGACCACGATCACCAACGGAACTGGCTATAGATCTGTCCAAATTCAGTCCTGAAAGCTTCCCAATAGATGATTCTGACGAGGTGGCACGAGCCGAAAGAGCCCGCGAGATCGAAGAAGGAGTGGAACCTCCACCGGGTTTCAACCCGTACACCACTGCTGCCAGTCCCTCTGTAATCACAGATGATATAATCTCCCAGCTGACCATTGCACTGCAAAGACGACTGGCCATCCCACCATCCGGCTATCCTCACATGGGTCTGGGAATGGCACTGACAATGTCTCCTCCGATGAGCCCGCGCGCGGACTCATCGGCCACTCTCTCTTCGGAGACTCATCTCATTGGTCAATTTGGTAGGGTTACATCGGAAGGTACGTATGTTCAACGCACTGTACACACCCAAGTGGATTACATCCACTGTTTGGTGCCTGACTTGCTGGCCATCACTGGATGCGCATTTTACTGGGGGATCATGGACCGATACGAAGCGGAACGGCTGCTGGATCAGCGTCCGGAGGGAACGTTCCTGCTGAGGGATTCGGCCCAGGAGGAATACCTTTTCAGTGTGAGTTTCAGGCGATATGGGCGCTCGTTGCACGCCCGGGTGGAACAGTGGAATCACAAGTTCAGCTTCGATTCGCACGACCCTGGGGTGTACGCGTCGAAAACGGTGTGCGGACTCATAGAACACTACAAGGACCCCAGTTGTTGTATGTTCTTTGAACCGATGCTGACGCTGCCTTTGCATAGGACGTTCCCTTTCCCTTTGCAACATCTGTGCCGAGCTGCGATCTGCAACGCAACGACGTACGACGGCGTCAATCAGCTCGGTTTGCCCAAGACGCTCAAACAGTACCTCAAGGAGTATCATTACAAACAGAGAGTGCGAGTGAGAAAATTTGAGCTCGAGCATTGAGTGAAGTCATTTTGCGTTATCCAAGTGAATTTAGGAATCTGGTGCATGTTATATGCGGGATTGGGCCATTTTATGTACAGTGCCATCTGTAAACGATGTCATGAAGGTCTGTCAAAGTGATGCGATGGCGTGTTTATCGAATGAAGTTAAAGCAAATGTAATAAGATATTGATTTTATAATAGTTGGATGAATATAATCGTGCATTACAATGTGACATCATTTATGGATGGTCCAGTTGAATGCGAGGTTTTTGGCCCAAATTCAGTAATTAAATGACATACTTGCTCCATTTTAATTCCATCAATTTTGATTTCTCGGCTTCTTGCGGTATAATGAATATAATTGGAATCTCTATGCAGTGTTCGTTTAAGTTTAACTAATCCTGGCTAGTTTACATTATATAGCATCTGGGGAGCAAAATTGCGCAATCATTTTTTGTTGTTGTTGGAACAAGTTAAGCCATGTGTGTTTGATCTGAAATGCTAATAGGGGACAGTTTCTCATTGAAGGCTACTAGTTAATCGAATTTAATAATCACTCGGTGAAACCTATCTACAGGTTTCACAGCTGTTTATGAAACTCATTTAAAATTGCCATGTTCTCAGTGGACAGTTCTGCGTAAGCCTAACTGCTATGTATATCAATGCAATTTGATCTTAATTCTGAAGAGGTCACTCAGTATCATGCGACATAATTCTTTCTGTTCAGAGTGATGTGCTATAGAATAGTTTATAGTAAGATTGTATAAAATACATAATCGTGTTTTTCGTATAATTCCTAATTCGTATAGGTACATATTACGCTGCCCTCGAAGGACAACTCGTACAGCTCGGTTATATAAAGAATAATGTTAGTGAATCTCCAAAGCTGGACTGCTGATTATTATGTAAAACGGCTGAATTCAGCTGCGGTATTGGTACAGTTAGTGATTTCTACGGTTCAAGGAATCTCGTTGCGATTGCGATGCGAGACTGAACCGCAACGTAGCAGTGTTAATTTTGCCCAAATGTTTGCCACTAATTACACCGTCCTCGTCCATTTTTGTCCATTATCATATTCTGCTGTTGATATATGACATTGTCAAAGAGTTACTATATCTGTGGTTACGGGATTTTCGAATGTTAGAAATGACGGGTTTCTCCTTGTTTAAAGGAGTCAGATGAAAAAGTTTGGAGTCAGTAACAGGAAAATAAAATGAATACATGAAGGTGTCTGTCCTCGAATACATTCATTTTTTCTCTTTCTCTTTTTTACCCCAAATATGCAAAGATACTGATAGGTATAGAAGTTCAGGCCAGGCCAAGTTCACTCTTCTCATCCCTGTCGTCATTGGTGTCAAGTTCCTAAAGCTTTTTTCTTCAAATTGTATTTCTTTTTTCTCTCCAGAAAATAAACTGTACCTTAAGTGTTGCATGAGCAATACACCCGACAGCAACAGTCTACTATTATTTATTCATTTATACCAAAATACTGTAATTAACACAAAGTAGTGAAGTTGTTACTGCATGTGTTGGGCAGCCAAAGCAAGGTAACAAACCCGGGTTGGTGTATTACCACTGGTAATATATTATATTTGTTTTTGTTTTTCCCAAGGCTCTTGTTCAAGGACGGTGCTGCATGATTGTTGTTGTTATTGGTTGATGGCAGCCATGCCACCCAAAAAGGTACTTCAAATCTACTTAATATTCCAGAGTCAATCTTTCAAGTGGCCATCAGAAAAAAAATCTTGCACCCCTTGAAACTAGTTTTGGGAAGAGCCTGTGTTGGAGAGTTCTCTCCTAACAAACACCAATTGCAAAAACTTGCCTGAAACTCATTTTGGTATGTCTCTTTTAGCATGCAATACACACCAATTATTTTTTGTTATAAATACTGTATATACAAGTATATTTTTAATGCTTTCATGAGAAACTTAACATTTTGTTATTCTGTACTGCTTTTCTTTTTTGTTATTTCCTTGCAAATTATTTTCGTTTGCAGCAAGCTTTGCCAAGGTTGTATTTTAGAGATTGTGTTTGTATATGGTCACATCTTCCTGTTGATGCCAGATTTAGAAAGGAAGATTGGTGATTATTATGGTGCTTTATTTCTCCTTTTCCGACTGTATGGATCAAAGGTAAACATTAATTTCCTGTCCGCAAGAGGAAACGCATTAATCTCGTTTCCTTCGTTGAACAGCCATTGCTATACTATAGATTCTCCATGATCTTATTCTCTAAGCTTGGAAACAATAACTTCCCACCTCCGGTTTTGTCACCCAACAAAGTTAAGTTTGAATACATCTTGCGAATTGAATATCCAACAAACATTTAAACTGTCTTATCTTGTAGATGGCGCAACTGACTAGCACATCTATCCACATATTGCCGAATTATAAAAGTATTTGCACTTTTCAAAATTTAAAAACGTGGCAGCTCCTGAAGTGATTTCTTACGCTATGCGGATTGTGGCACCACAAGCAGCTTAGAGATACATTGATGCTGCACTATAGGCCTACTCGTCAAATAGACATCCGCGTAGACAGCACTTTATTTTCGCAGGAAATAATTTACATATCCTTTTAACCAGGGGTCTCCAAACTTCTTGGGAGATGTGATTGTTCATTAGTTGTCCTTCAAACAAATGTTTCAGTAATATAATATGACGTTCTGTTAAGAGCAGGATGCTATTACAAAGGGTTACCCTTGCAAGAGCATACCATTTTACCGGACAAAACGGATCCCTTGGGGTGAGATTACATTGAACTGTATATTTGAGCCGGAAGTATGTTATTTTAGCCCAAGTTGGTTCCATCCTGTCATAATTCTTCACTGAACTAATGCATTGTATACAAAGAGTGCTGGGATTTGTGATTTAATCAAATAGGACCAATGTCTTTCAGGATAATGTACCTACCCTATTAAGAATTTCCTCCTTCCTTTAGCATTATGAAACTTGGAAGGAAGAATGTGTCACTGTATACTGAAATATTTTCAGGGAAAAAAAAAAACTTTAATCCAAACATTTGAATTGTAAAATGGTAAAACTTGCTTGCAAATGTAAGCATTTGCTGTCTGTAAGTAAATACTGTGCACTGAATACAACCAAGTTTACTATGCAAACTGTATTTTCCAATTCGGTGCGCAAGAGTAAACCATATGAGTAAACTATCAATACTGTGGCGAACTTCGGGCGTTTTGCCACAACTGAATCCGAAACTGCAACAACCCAATCCCGAAATAAACCGACCAACAATTCTTGCCTCTTTCGTAATAAAATTCACAAGGAAACGAGCAGTGCTTCAATTTTATTTTTACACTGCTTGAATGCGGCAACTAGTAAAAATCTGCACACGCAACGTTTAAAAATACACCAAAGTGACCATCTAAAAAAAAAAACAGATTTCTTAAATTCTGAGACAGACTCTTTACCCTACAAACACAAAAGCAAAATGGTCGTAAACCGGCTGCATTTTTAAACCTTAGTTACGAAAAAATGTTTTGTGCGCAACATGTTATAGTAAAACGCTGACAAAAGTTGCAGTTTATTCTGAGCTTCCTTCGTGAGCAATCCTCTCGTATGTGGCGGAAATCTGGACTAGAAACCGCACACAGCCCAATATTGACTCGTGACGTCATAGACTCTTGCGCTCCATCTCTTGCACTCCTGCACAAGATGCTGTGTGTGTCCACTTTCTTGCCTCCTTTTCATGGCTGCAGAAGTAAATGCTGGAAAAAGGTTTAACAAAGAAATCCATCTGCTCCAAAGCCATCATACTTGCTCTGGTGCTGGCGAACTACTTTTCTCAGCATCGGCTTTCGGAGCTGAAATATCAAAATTAATAGCAACAGTATATAAATGAAACCTTGAGCCATTCCGGATGCGTGTTAGAGATAGAAACGTAGGCATTTTTTATTAGATAGTAGCCTAAAAAGTACAAAGAGTTGTAAACTGAATTTATGCTAGAAATAATATTGCATAATGTTTTCTTAAACTTTATGCCATTACAAGCGCGATGATGTGCTGATTCCCAATTCGTTTTCCGTTTTTCGATATTCCTCACCGTTCCCGAGATATACCGTTTGAACGGTTTTGGAACAGCGGCCGCCATTACACATTTTTCGAACGGCGATGACGTCTGTTCCGAACGCCATCTTTGAACGACGATATCTCGGCAATGGAAAGTGCTATCGGGATGCGGATAACGGCTACTTGATCCCAAGCAAAACGCCTAGCTTCCACATAACTACATTGCATATTGGCCTATACTTGCCGGCAATTGTTACGAAGGTGACGCCCCAGATGATGCTCCAGATCCAACCAACCAGAATAGGGAGAGTGATTAATTGGAGGAAAAATGCCACTATGTTGTATGTGAATGCCTGCGATGGCTTTTCGTATTCTGTTTTACCGCCACAAAACACGACAAATGCAGAGATCAAGGTGCCTGCAAACATGAAATTGCACAAAACAGGATATTAAATCATTTTCCAGACTCCATTTTAATGAAACAATGTTAAAAATATTATGAGCTGAAGTTGACCTCGAACACCAGCTTGTGTTTCACGCATATTGCAATCGAGGATACTGAACTGGATACATTTTCATACACCCAAACCTCCCATTTCCTCTTGCTTTATTATCGCATTGTTTTGTTTTCGTCAACACCGGATCATCATATTCGGTTGTTATTTATACAGCATATTGATCAAATTGATCATGTTTCGTGCCATCGATTTCAAATGTCTTATTTCTGACGCAATTTCTGCTGAGTAAACAAGATTCAGTTTGCGTATTTTATCGATTTAAGAACTGGAAAGTGGATTGAATTTTTGGAAAAACGAGAATTGTAATGATTGGATTGAGAGGAAAAAGAAAACAATGTGTATAGCGGGGAAGCTTGCACGAAAAGCTCCCCTGTAATTATTTCGGGAGATGGGAATAGTTTGCTCGTGTAATAAAAAGGACCCCCCAGGTCGGGGTCAAAGTTCGAGGAAACGGTTTCCCAGGCAACTGCTTGCCTTTATTTTATTATTCTCAGTGATTTATCGATCGTTTCGAAATGGACGGCATTCGCAAATTGCTCGTCGTCGTTTGCCATCTTATTGGATTAACCTTGAAACAATGTGAAAGCTTGTTTAATCTCCTCTGAGGTTGCATTTTTTCCATTACCTATTTATCTCGATAGGTACTGTTGATTAAAGTTCTAATCAACGTTGTCACAGTGTGAATACATCTACATGGAAATGTAATTAGCGTGCAATGTTTCAAAAGTGATGAAGCCAACGTGTAAACGAACTGCACCTGTGACTAATGATTCGTTTTTATTGTTTTCAACTTAGTCTGGAAAATCATAGTAATGAAAATTTTCATCCGTAACAGGCGGTGGGGGTGGGTGTGATATAAGAAGACATAAGAGAAAATTGGATTTTTTTACCTTTCTACTTCAAATCTTTGAATAAAAAATGAATAGTTTACAAGTGCGAATCGATATTAAGACCAAACAGTTTGGCTGAATCTATAGATGCCACAGATACTTGTATCGATTATAGGATTATATAATGAAAAAGAAGGAGGTCATATCCGTAGCTCAATAAACTAATGGAAAATATTTACAAGCCAAAAGTTCGATCTAATTTGTCCAATAGAAATTCAATATTGACGAAAATGAAAAATTGGACACGTGCACGCTGGGAATTAAGTTTTTAGATACTATTATTCCTGTCTGCTGCTGTGAGATTTCGCCAATTACTGTAATTCACAATATGCAAATATGGAAATGTTGATAAAAAGAAATGCAAATTCTACTTTGGTTGCAATAGTCGTCCGCCATATGTGAATATACATAGCAAATTACATTTTTTCACATTAAAACGTCTGATTTATTTTCAATTTTCTTAATTTGGTTTGATTGTAAATGAGTTAATGTCATTAAGATTGTAGATGCAGTAACAATGCGTTAGAAACAATCAAATGTTTCTTCAACAGCATAAATGTGATAAAATTGTAATTATTCATTTAACATTTTCAACATTGTTTTATGAATGAAATATACTCACCTATTCCTGGAAGAAGTACATTTACTACACAGAGTAAAACAGCGACAGGCAATGGCATTATGGGTACAGCTTTGCGAAACTTGCCATGTCTTTCCTTAACGCCAATAATTTCAAAGCCTCCGGCCAACGCCCCCATTCCCTCTTCTCCTACTCCTTTCTTCTTCTTCTGCTTCTTTTTCACCTTTTTATTCTCCTCTTCATTATTGACGATGCTATCTTCTTTCTTGATGGCGCTCTTCATCTCTCCATGCCCATTCTCTTCTGCACCATCTTCCGCAACTCCATTGGGCACTTCAGGTACTGGCTCCTGATCTGTACTAGACATGCCCATTACAACACACGTCCTTCCACCTCTACTTATTCGTACTCGACTGAGAGACTGAAGCAGAGTTAGCAGACTTGCCTGCAGACGCAAGGCGCATGCGCAAAGATGCCAAGGCCACATCCCATAAATCCTCCTCCTGCTGGTGATCCACTTGTGTGCAAAACTCACAGTATATAAATGTTCACACACTTCATCATTCAATCGTATAGTCGGTAAGCTAGGATAATAGCATTTGTTATGGGCCATTCAACTATGGGCCTTCAACTATTATTGGTCGTTTAGTATTTTTGATTATAAATAATAACAGATTGGCAATTAGTGTCAACAACATGCGAGTTCAATCCTTTATTTAGCTAATAAAACATTAGTTTTTCGTGTTATTTTTACCTGGAAAATGCTGTAAATAACTTTTTGAGAAATGACACAAGGTTGACGATAGTTTGTTTTTGATGAAGTTTTAACTTTTATTAACAAAACAGATTGAAATTAAAAAATATACACTTAAATCATTTAATATCACATCAAGATAACATACTCAAGTTTGATTCAGTACTTTATTATGAAATTAAAAACTTGTCCCATATTTTAATACAGTGAAACCTGTCATGTTGAACACCTGGATAAACTGAACAATCGTTAACAATGTTATATATATATATATATATATATATATATATATATATATATAT
>JAQIWR010000159.1:0-27205 GCA_034695945.1 Glomeris hexasticha
CATTGACAGTATACAAAGCTATACCCCTTGGAGTCGTCGGCCACCAGGTGTCGCCCACTTTGACTGCGGGAGCGAATATAGACCAATTCGCTATCACCGAACGCGCATGCGCAACTGGCGCTACGCCCTCTGGCGGCAACAAACGTAACTACAACTACATGACTTCGATTAACACAAACTACATCAAAAATCCACTAAAATATTGCAGACAATGTTTCAACGGCAGCCTTCGTAATTCCAAACCACCAGTTCTTATTATCCCATCACCAAAGGGCGCTCTCGTATATCGCGCCAATCGTCAATTGGCATAGTTATATTGAAAAGAAACCAATAAAACTTTGGTCTTGGCAGGCAAGTTGCTTCAAATTGCACTATATATATATAGTCCACACACTCTAACTGCCGGGTTTTCTGATTAAGAAAGCAGCAGAATAATCAAATTAAAGAAAGAATATATACAAAACCTATTTAACAAAATTGGCCAACAATGATGGCTTAATTGAGCGGAAGGTTACCTGCTTTTCTACACTACATTAAACCACTTCAGCACACTTCCATTGGTCAGTTGCACTCGTTTCCTTATTACCTTACAGCGACATCTGTCGGTAACAAGTTGCGACAACCCTTACAATTGTTCCTTATTTACCTTCATCTGACATTGAGATTTCTGCTCACTATTTCCACATCTTTTTTACCTATATACGCTGTACCAGCAACTGGATCCATGTAACCCCCTCCCCCTTCCCTCCCCCTGTGTAAATTTCCCAGAGTGTAAATATAGTTTAGAGCAGATCTTGCGGAATGACACGCGGCACCTGACAGGTCTGCTCTGCACCCACCAGACCATAACCCTGCCATGTCATTCCAACTAGGCCTAAAACACCACTTTTTTCTCCACCCAAGTTTGAATTACATACAGGGTGAACTCCGCTTAATCGGGCCACGAATCCTTTTCTCCCAACATTGCTTCTGTGGTTTAATTCACTATATTGTATACCCGAATGCGGTGTCCCAATTAAGCGGAAAACCTCGTTCCAACTATACACAGTCTGTAACTCACAATGGGACTCGTTGGTTGCCGCAAGGTCCTGGTAAGGGCCAAAAGTGCGAACCTCCGGGTATGGCTCCTCCTCCTCCTGCTCCGCACCTTCACAATTGGCTCCATCCTCTCCACCACCATCACCATCACCACCACCATCGTCTCGTTGCTGTTGTTGAGTTTGACTGGAGGAGGTGGCCCCACAATCCGGCCCCTCATCTTCCTCTTCCTCCTTCTCCACTTTGCTATACTAACTTCCACTCTTCAAATACCACCAGCACCACCAACGACACCACCGACACCTCGCCACTCTCGACTCTAACTGATTCCGATGATGCTGAAGATGAGGATGCTGCACAAGATGAAGATGACGATGAAGAGGACAGGGTGGGTGTGTGCATCGGGCCACCACCACCACCACACTCGCCGCTCGCTTGACTGCTTCCACGGAGCTGGTGTAACTGCCACTGCCACAGCACACACACACACAGCCACTGCCAACAGGAACCACCCCAACACCCCACCACCCAAACTCTAACGGAAACCGGAACCGGAACCGGACGGCGGATCGATGACGCGAGGCTAGAACAGTATCTAACCTCTCACTCCATACTCCTTTTTCTCTCTATATACACCTCTCATGAGACGTCAACTCAATTTACACCTTTACACCTTAAATTACAACATGCCCCAGGGCTATACCTATGTGTGCGCTTCTTACACCCCCTCCCACACGCCCCACTTCAACTCGACAAAACACGTTATTAACTCCTAATTACCTCCTTTGTTACTCTCTCTCTCTCTCTCTCTCTCTTCATTCCACTTATTATCTCTTATCCAGAATCTCCCCTCAGTTTGTCTAATTATACGTATATATCTACTCTAAACAAAAGAAGAACATTTGCTGCTTTAATATTCACAGGGGAATTTGAAATGGAGAAAATTGCGGACGGGGGAGAGTTCGTTAATTACGTCCGACGTTTCCTGCACTTTAAATTTAAAACATGCAGGGATTTAATTCGTAAATAATAATCACCTTATTTTGAAAACAGATTCAGTTTAATTATTACGAATTAAACAGTAATTAAATAACTAATGGCATTTCCATTTATATATTCTGACTTAATATTTTATTCATTTTATATAGGCTACTTTTGTGTAGTTGTTGTTATTATTCTTATTCAATTAACTATTTCTCTCTCTCGAATTAATGTCGCATCTTACTTTACAAAAACTACAAACATAACCTAATTGGACTAAACTAATCTCCGGAGTCAACGTATAATTTTTCTCCACTTTCAACAACTTCTCCACATTTTTCTTCAATATTCTTCACTTTCAAATCCTCTCATTTTCCACAGGTTATTTATTATATATAAACACGTGGAAGATTAATTTAAAAGCGCCATCTATATTATTTACTCCAATGGATAAAACCATCGCTGTTCATCATTACATAACGTTATTTATAATATATAAACTCTTCCAACATAAAAACATTTGCAGATATATATATTGAATAATTTATCATAAAATGGTTGTTTAAATTTCTGAAGGGTAAAAATTTACAAGATATACATACACAGTTTAAGCTCTTCAAACAAAACCTGGCATTTGAAAATAAAACAACACACAATCCAAGCAAACAGTGTCTAAACAAATCCTTTCCCCCCCTCTTTTCTATAGAAAAATGAGGATGAAAACATAACTTAACCCTTTCTCAAACTTAATTAACCCCAATTTCTCACAATATAAATCCACTCCTTTGTATTCTTTCGCGTATATAGCCAAGTATAATTATACCCACTTCATTTCCATTTTCCATACTATAGGTCCTGTGAGAAATTCACGTACGTAAAAACATTGAGGCCTGTAATAATAAATGAGAAGTTGAGATGAGGGATGGAAAACCAAAATGGAGAAGAAGAAAATTAAAAAAAGTTAGACACACACACACCAAATTGCCTTTTAAAAACCTGTATCCGAAAATAAATAGGCGAGTCGATCCCGGGACCCGGTTCCGGGAAATGAAACCCAACAACGAAAAAAGAAACAACTTTTTAAACCCTGCAAATGAAACACATGTGCGGGATAAGGGGACGTTCCAAAACCACGTAAACCTACAATTTCTTATTAAGTTTAACATTGCCATCGTTCATTTTCATATGCATCTACTACCTGTAAAGACAGATTTCGTATTAACCTAGTGGTTCGTCTTTTTTTTTTAAATTTTAAAGGTGAAAGCATCAATGGTGCGAATCATAAAGCGGCCCCTGGAGGCTTTTCAGCGCTTCACTGCACATCCCACAGGGCCAACGTTGTTTTTTTTATTCAGCTTTTTACAAGACCTCAACTGAAATGTGTGCAACTATTTTTAGAATACGTTTAGAAAAATATCATCATGCACTACAAATAGCTCAATATATAAATCCCGTCCAAATAACTCTCCAATATTATCCATCACGTGTGAATTAATGTTATTCTGCAAAATATACATACCATGTACATTGACATGTTGCAAAATTTTCAAGCGAACCACATCATGTCACACAGGGCTGTTGACAAAACACATGTTGTCCATCGAGAAACAAAAATACATTATTTCTTAAATTTAACAATGTTATGTTATGCAAAAGATATGTCACTAAATCAATAGTAAACATCTCATGCATATTACAATAACTTCTAAACCCTTGCATTAAATAGTTGAATTCGCGCCCTTCATTAATAAGAAGTAGGAGGCGGCAATTCGAGGCTATAGAAGTTGCATGGCTAATTGCTGGCGTTGCGGGTTGCAGAGCGCCAGACAGAAGGCCACCCCCCACCCCTTTCGCCAACGCCCCTCCCCCTTTTCCTCCTCCCCCCAAAACGAGCAGAGACTGAAGCGTCTAAAAATAGCACCGCTCCATCGATCTTCCTCCAACCTCAAAAATCCCGGCCAAATACCCAACCACCCTTCCACACGACGCGTAATCGACTCGCCCTTCCCCGGGAATCTTTCCAACTGAAAAAAAAACACTCTCCAATCCGATCCGCGTTAAAACCCGGGTTTTTTTCCTCTCCGATTTCTAATCGCAATCGTAAATCAGGAATTCGTAAATTGAATGTAAAATCAATGATGAAATCCCGCACAATGTCGAAGGGAACGAACTTCATCCGACGGGAATCGGAGTCGCGTTTTATGGAACGTTTATAACATCGGCATCGCGACGATCTATTTAGGGAAGTGGCGCCACCTCTGATCGGAAACTTGGACTAGCGCTGCGACATTTCTACTCAACGAGGGCGCTACTAATCAACACACTCGTCTCGACCTCGCAACATTATTTCTTCAAAACCTTCCTCGCCAATTTCGCACACACAGAGTCGATCGAGGAGTCGATGCAAATGGGATGGAATTAGTACTTCGAAACTCCTAGCACCGAATTAAAAATTAACGACCTACTTAATTAGTTAATTAGAAACCAGCTGTGACGTCACCAGAGGGCGCTTCGAATGCAAATTAGACGTCGCCTGAATCAATTAGCGACCGCCAACGGTACAAAGGTTGTCGTCCCCCTTGTTAACAGTTATTAAATAATACAGTATTTAACTTCCAATTGTTTTCTCCGCCGCCGACCACGTGACCAAAAATGTCGTTCCAAATTCCAACTCAAGGACAACTACTTCGCTGTATATTATTTATTTATATATATTATTGTCACCCCACTAAAAAAAGAACACACTGCATACAATAATCATATAACAAAACCTGTTACAAACCGAAACGTGCGTGTTTGCACCTGAAATCACGTGACAACCTCGAGCGAACCGTAGTCGCCAAGGAATAAGAAACGCCGTCGGGGAAGTGGCGCCGCGCAACGGCAAAAAGCCAAACTACTCCCACAACTTCTTCATTTTATTTTCAAATAATATTCTCCAATTTACAGAAACAATAATATTCTATTTTATTTTTCTATTCTCGCCTGTTGAAAGTTGAAACAAGGACGGTTGAAACTCCAAAAAACTTTCCAATGTTTCTTTCTCCATTTTCTTTTTCAATTTTTAAATTAAAGGTCAGTTTATATCGGATCAAATTGGATATAGAATAATACAGTTAAGGTGGACCAACAAAAAGTAAAAATATTTCTTTCAGGGTGAAGTGGTCCGGCTTTTTTCTCTCTCTCTCTCCTCCCTCCCTCCCTCCTTTCGATTTCTTAGCTGCTAAGAAAACAACGGGTGATGATGACGTCAAAGGAAGCAGCGCCGCGCAGCGGCTGACTCTCTAATCTCACACTCTTCGTTTTTTCTTATTTCAGAGGTGTCACTTATTCGGTCAGGTAAAGAAACACCCCCAAAAATAAATCGCAGACAACAGTTACATTATTTCAAACGGTTGCCACATGTTAACACGTAAACTTTACTTCCCAAAATAAAACATTTAATAAACTAAGCCTCCATTCGGTGGTTTGCTTGGTTTCTTTTATAGTCAACTCATGGTCGACTCGAGTAAATGTTGCCTTTATTAAACAGACATTTAACATCAATTTAACACTAAATATTTAGCCATATTCCCACTATAAAATTACAAAATTTCCACTACCAATTAATTTCATTTTCTCTCTTTCATCATTCTTTATTAAAAATTAATTGACCCGTATAAATCATTTAATTTTTTGCTACTTCACTTAAAAGGCAATTACGTTTTAAAATTTTCAATTCCCTAGGTTACATGTACGTAAAATAAAAATTACAGCAACAACAAAATGTATATCACCATGAAATCGAAAACACACGGCAAAATACAATTAAATTGCTATTACTTCCATGTTATCTCCTATGACAAAAAAAAAACCTGCCACCATTATTATAACACGTTCACATTGAACGTCTGAAACCGGAAACATCTTAATTTTTGTGACGTCATTTGCTCTTCCTTTATCTATATATATAGTTATTATTCCATCCCTATTTATATCCAAGTATTACGCAAATTGAATCTAATGTAACACATTTAATCCCACTCGATGCTTAGTAATGGCGACAAAGTAAAAAAAAATTAGACTTAAAGATGGCGCTTAAAATAAGCCACTTATGCAGCGCCACGCAGCGAGAGAGTTATGTAACCATTCAAATTACATCTCGGTTACATGCAGAGAAAGACCACAAAACATAAAAACTTCCTCAATTACCATAATATGTGAAGCCTTAACAGCACAATATGGGGAAAAAATGGTTCGAAATAACGCCACCAGAGGAAAAATTGTCGCTGCTATCTATAGTTTCTATATTTTCAACAAATGCTGTATAAATACATACTATGATCTCATTGTCTTTCAATTATGTATATTTCACGTTATATAATCATATTTTTAATACATATTATGGGCGATAACAGCGTCATATTTTCCCCTGGTGTCGAATTTTCGAACTAATCATTTTTCCACCAGGGAAATATTTAATTGTTATACCTACATACAAACTACAATAATAATAATCTCATTTCCTTTCATGCATATCTTTTAAAAGTCAAAGCATTCAGTTCACATGCATTCTCGGCGATATAACAGCGCCATATTTTCCATGTATCTTCCCCTAGTGGCGAACTTTCGAACTAGCTAATATTTTTCTTTCACAAATCCGATTAACATTTACTACATACATCACGTACTTTACATAGTGTACTAAGAATGTTGGTTGAATTATCAGGCAACACTTTCCGTACAGTGTTTACGCGGATAATCGCAGAATCACAATCGGTTGCCAAGAATAACGTGCTTTTAAACATTAATTACCAAAAAATTAGGGTACATTCAGGATGCTATAACTAGTATGTTGGGCCACTTGAAGATTATAGTTGCCCAACTATTTCATTGTACGAAAAATGGTATACACAAAACTGACAGCATAGTTTTGGGCACCGCGTATAGTCTCCGCGCAACCTGCAAGTTGTTCACCGCGTTCCAACCAATGTTGGAAGGATGAAAACAGGAACAGATGATGGATGAAAGCCTATCGGTTGCCATGGAATCACCACCATCATGCAAAAATCGCCACCATCATTACGCCAGCACATTTCCACCTTATATGTATAGGTACCATTGAACCATGCACCTTGTAAATTCCACATTCACTCAATACATGCACACAGAAACCATTTAATTTCCCTAAATGTAAAACTCAATTCCACCTTTTAATCATCACGAAGCCCCTTAAAAGCAAGGCTTAAAAGGCACACAAACACCGGCCTTTTGAATTGTACTATATAGACCACATTTCCGTCAGCCATCTTTCTTGTTCGTGCCTTATTGACGAGCTTGGATCGATAAAACCGATAAACCCTAAAATAAACCGAAATTATACGCACCAGAAAAGCTTCTTGCTCCACTCAAAAAACCAAAACCAAACCAAACCAAACCTCGGCATCGAACCATAAAAGCCTAACAAGTGAATCGAGGTCCCAATCTCCTCCAGATCCACCAAACCGTCCCACAAAACGTTCCTATATCTTGGAAAATTGTATATGACCTGCACATCACGTGACCTACCAAACAAAACCTCAACAGATTAAACGTCCAGTACCAGAAGGTGGGCATCGACCATCTGTCTATAACCCTAAAACCAAGTCATCCAACCTATCAATTCCAGCATTTCATCCTGCAAGCAACACATTAAACCCTATAACATCATTCAGATTCCATCTTCTCCTGCATCCATCCTGAACCTGATGCAAGGTTGCCGATATACACCGCAGCAAAAGTTTGCTTTCCTCGGGTATATAGGTACACTGTTGCTTTTAGGCCCACAAAATCAACCTCCCCCAGTATACTATATAGTACCTTATCTTGGTTATTATTTCCAATATCTTATCTTGGGCCGTTTCAGCACCACCACCACTGGATCAATATTGAATAACCTACGGCTCGTGTCTCTCGCCTTCAACCTCGATGACAACCAGGACGTTCACCATCATCATCATCACCACCATCATCATAATTCAAACGAATGCGTGTGCTTCTTCTCTTCTTTTTCCCCATTTTTCCCACCTCACACCGATGAAATATCAAAGAGGAAATGTACATATAGAGATAGAAGAATGGAAAATGTCACAATGCTATACCTACCACCTCTTCCATCCCCTAAAAGACAAACCGCCACCAGGAAGAGGAAAAATATTCCCTGCACGACATCCACAGGTAAAAGTAAAACACAAAAACCAACCATTGTGTCAACCTCCCAAATCACTAACAAAAAAAAAAGACAAAAACCATCATTGATGGCAATGGCCATCGGTCAAACCGCAACATTGATTGCTTGTTGCCTGCCTCAAGCCACTATCCTTACATACATGTACTACTTATATAAATATTGCAACCTTTCATTGGCATCGAGCCGAACCACGTGACCCAAACCTCTCCAAACTTCCTCAATAATAAACAACACAATAACTGATAATGCCGAATGATGCATTGTCAGAACCTCGTAACTATTTCCACGTACTATTTGGTTCCAATACTTCAATTATTACTTGGATTCCGACTGTAAAATTATACGATATAGATGGCGCTAGTGGGCCTTTTCCTTCTGTCTGAAAAATAAAAATACAATACTTGAAATCCAGCCAAACTGCATTCACTCTATCATTTAAATCTTTAGTGTTGTTATAGCCATCATTCACAGGTAAATGCATGAATGCATCTTGGACAATACTCTTATTGGTAACTATAACTATACATCCAGTATACAGGAATAGGTAATGACGATCTAGGACCGGTTGACCGCAACGCTCCGCGTGTCTCGCATCTCGATGTTCCTCATCTGCTCCAACAGCATTTCATTCCTCAACATCATGTGTAGCATGTATTGCAGGTCAAGGGCATCAAAAAATCGATCTCTTCTACACTGGGACCCAGGACTGAAGAACCCAGGACCACCACCACCCTTCTTCTACCCCCAATATCCCTGGAAACCTGGACCCAGAGAACCACCTCACCGTACTGTCCCAGATCCCAATACATACACCACCTAACCCCCCCCCCCCTTTCCTCTCATTCTATATCCCAGCTTCACGACCAACATGGAGACCGTATTGATTGACCGCTCAGCGGAGTCAACCCACCGAGTTGAATCCTAACTCCCACCACTGAGAATCTATTTATAAATTACCAGGCTCTCTGCACAAACGCTCCAATATGCTGACATAGCCATCGAATCAAACCCGAAGGCTATATCACCCAACTGTACCGTACACGAAGGCCGCTCATCGTTCCGGTTGTCGTACGTTACGATAAGACGAAGAACAAGAAGAAGAGGAAGAAACCTCAAACGGGAGATGATGATAAAAGCCTCTTCTTTTTCTTCCTTCCTTCCAAATTCAAGCCGAGCCAATTCAAGCCAGGGTCCTAAATCCCAATAGAGAACCTATACCTACCAAGGGGATAACCGAAGGACCGCGGCTAGCTCTCGTCAAAAGAAGAACACACATTGTGGACTGGTCAATTAGAGGACGAGATCCAAATTGATCCATCGATCGATGCAGTCAGTCAGCTCAGACATCACGACCCATGATGATTCCAGATGACCGAGAAGACAAAAGGTGGCATGGAGCAGCGAGTAGTAAGAAGCCTGCATGCGCGACTTGCACCGACCGACCAACCGCGTGGGGATTCTTTCGCTTATATTCCTATTGATCCGTTTGGCTCCCAATTTACATTCAATGCCTTTTCTATCTCTCTTAATACCGAAACGCTACAACAATGTCCACATCTAAGCCACACCCTCCCCAGTGACCTCACTACGCTGCATACCTACCTACTCTTGCACTTTCATTCCAGCTACTTTTCATCAAATACCACCCAAAAGGAAGTGGGTTAAATGCATGTAATCAATTGGACATCCTCTGAATTAACAGCCAATCAGACCCGGTACCTGATAGATCATCATCTTCTGATCTTACTTAGCAACAAGGTCTAAATTGGGCAAAAAAGCAAGTGTGGAAATTTCCCAATTTCCCAACGTAATTGTAGTTTTTTTTATCATGACAGTATAGTAGCACACATTTCCAACACGTAGCTGGAGGAAAGTAGCTTGTTGTCGTGCTGTTTCAGTAGTATCATCTATTAGTTGTCACGCAGGTTTTACCTTCCAACGACCTTATCATTAACTTCTTTCTTGTTGTCTTAATGTACACAAAAACCTCTTACTGGTTTCTTGCATGTCCTCAGTTTTGAAACCAATGTGTCGATTCCTTAATATTATATAAAAAAATACCTAGTTGAATGTTGCAAATGAAAATTTATGCATTCATAGCACGTTTGATAATTGCGCAATCGTTTCTCCCAGATGATCAAGATGATGAATTTTACAGCAATCGCTTTTGCACAAACAGCTGTTCGGCTGTCAAAAAGATGCAAAGTTTCAATGTGCTCTTGGCTGCCAAATTATCGATTCTGCTTACAGTGCATCCTTTAATCCCCCATCTCATGAAATAAAAACAGTATAAACTGCTGCAAGGAAATTGGGAAATGGCCATGCACAGCTCTGGATACAATCAATGAACGCAAGAATATAGAGTGAATAAAGAAAGAAGCAACTGAAAATCTCCAAATTCTGTGTGTGTGTGTGACATACCATTTTTCTCTTATTTTTAACCCAAATAAATTTCATCTATAAACAGTATGCCATTCCTAGAAGATGGTGCCAGCCAATAACCGTTTCTTTTTTAACTTCATTTCAGCTGGGAAATTTCCAATCCCAAATGATTGATCAAAACGTGTTTCCAACTGTTTAAAAGGCTGAAAAATTCAATAACACACAAAAGTAAATTAAAAATGCAACCTTGTACAAGGAGGGAAAAAACCACACAAAATAAATCACCGCTTGATTTCTACCTTCAACATGTCCAATAATAACTGCTCTATTTCAGCAGCATTTTTTCATTTACACTATTTCATCTCTGGATTATAAAAAGAAAATAATCGCAAAACCCAACAATATCATTAACCTCTTTCACCCATACATATTTCAACAATGTAAATAATTAAACCGCATAATAACACGACAGAATTGGATTTTTAATAACCCCGGTTGTGTCCAACAGCTGCATCGCATGCAGAAATTGTTACGCAACCTTCGGGACAACAGTAATTTTGCCAATAATATTCGCAACACGGTCCGATTATAATGAGGAAAAAATAACTGAAAACGGCCACACCCACGACTTGGCAAGCTCAAAAATAATATTCGTTCCCATACACAGACACAGACGGAGAGAATGGCAAGAAGTGCTCAGACCTCATAAGCCTACTATATTTTCGGATCGCCGATTGGAGTAGGCCATGGAGGGGGGAGGGGGGTGGGAGGAAAAAAGAATTTTTGCAGCGAAAAACTCACCATTTTCGGCGGGATCTCCCTTCTTGGCAGTCGCCGCATTGCCCATGATCGATGCGTTGCGTGAATGATATCTTAGCAGCCAAACGACCCAATCCAATCCACACGGATGCCTTAACGAGGCTGGCTCAAAAAAAAGCGCGCACAAATCGCGCCCAGTCGGTGGACCGCGCCGCCGAACGTCGAGTCGAACGCCGCGCTGACGTCACACGTTCGAAAAACTAGCCTCCTCCACCCAGGCCTCTCTTCTCTCTCTATATCACGTTTTTGACGGTGTTCGATGAGCGACGACCGCTGCTGCCCACGGCCAAAGTCCGCACGACGATCGCATAAGTACGCAGTGCGGGAAGATCTTTTCTCCACGTTTCGCACCGTTTTTCTCTCGATCCACGAAAAACGAGACGAGACGGACTAGCGGCGATGAAAAGCTAGCCTTCAACGCAGCCACCCGTCATGGCGGCCGGCAATAAGCCCAACTCCAACTCGAATCAACATGACAATTTTTCCCTGCCCGCACAAACACTTTCCCAGTTGGTCACCTTTCTCTTCTGTCTCTTTCGCTCTCTCTTCCCTGCACGCATCCACGACGGCAACAAGGACGGCAATCGGCATCCGTCTCCGAGCCAACGAGATTACCGATATTTTATGATTACGGCGCTGCGGCATTCGGCCGTTCGCCGACCTATTCCGAGCTGAACTCCTCTCTCGTGCGGAGTGGAAACCGAACGCGCTCGGAAAACTTCGGTATCGCTCGGCCGAAATCGGGACACCCCTAGAGAGCCTTGATAGACACCCCGGGACACGCGCGCCGCCTGGCGGTGAACGGGAGAACTAAGGAAACCGGTTCAAGAGCGCGATTTATTGAGAGCATCGATCGATCGATAACCGAAATGCTAATTTTAATTTATTATTACCACGAGGCCTTCACCTCTGTAGGCCGTTGTGGCATAATAAACAAGCGTTTTCTGCTTTTAAATGCACAAGTTTAAAAATATTAGTTGCTTCAATTAATATAGCGTTCAAATTTCTAAAATTACTTTTCAAAGTAAAATAAAACTTTTGTTGGGATCTAGTATACGTTACAAACAATAAGCATGCATAATTTTAATTCGTTTTTTGCCTGGGAATTAAAAATACTAGTTTTCATATAAGAAAATTCGATTGCAAGTTTGTTGCATGCAACAGATTTCAATGCAATATCGTAATGTGTATCTTATGGGAAACATTGCAGACGGGCATGATTGCATGCAATACAATTGCGAAAGTGAAACTTATTTATGAAGCAATATTAAAATATGCATAAAAATCTATATAAAAATAGCTAATAAAAAATTCAGCAACTTGTGTAGTATTTTTAAGGAACATTTGAATTTCAGACTCAAAAATTCATTTTAAACTTTGGAGATTCAAATATAATTTCATTTATTTGCAAATTCAAACGATAAACAATACGTACTATACAACAAAATATAAGAATTTCCCAATTCTTCAAAATACGTTTGAAATATTCATGTTTGCTCAGAGAAATTGTTGCGCACACAGCGGAAATGACGTCATTGCCACTGAGTTTGAATATCGAATATTCCTGCATCAAATTTCAAATGTGCAAACTTTCGGCGATTGCATATTTTACGAGCCAATAATGACATGGATTACTTCGTTATTTACTATAATTTTTGACTGCAAATGGAAATGACATGCAATTTTAAATTGGAACATTGGAACGAATTTGAGCAATCGCGAAAGAAAGCCAAACACAAAAGAAAGAGAAATCACAAATTCAAATTTTGAAGGAATAAATATTTTTGTCACGCGTTCAAAAAGGAAACTGTAATAATGTGGGAGTGAATCGTCCTTGAGTCTTTCCAAAGGTTTCAACACGCAAATCATTATAAAACTGGATAGAAATGCGGTTTTAACAGTGAACAATGTCATCACGTAAATTCAAAAGAATGGAACGAGTCAAGTGGCGCCATCTATGAACGAGCGAAACAACTGCACCAAATGAATTGAAATCTATTATTTCGTCTAGCAGACGAACTCCATCTTAGGACTAAATGACGAAACATTTTCCATCTCGAAATCAACATTCTTTTTTATTATATTGGCTTCAAAATTCAGCTATATACTGGAAACAAATCACGTTTGTGATATGTAATTTTAATTCACATATATTTCAATATTATTTCGATATGATTTTAGAACTAGAAAAACTGTAAGAATTGTATTTCCGCATATATTTTAAACGGATAACAGCCATTTTATCGAAGTTATGTCTTCTTATCTCTGAAATTCATTCGGTCTAAATGTGCTAGCTAGTTTAAAGGTAAATGGAAAAGATAACATTGTTACATTCCAGGAGTTCAAAATCATGTTTTTCCTGACAAGCCCCTCCCACTTTTCTCAAGCCACACCCACAATCCATACGTCATCACCTACAAAATTATCTTCCAAGTTTATAACCACAATTTCCACCATTACTATATAATATCTTGAATTATTCTCCACATTTCCCAAGTAATTTGAAGCCTGGTTTCTTTGTAAAAACAACGTTCACAAGTATAAAAATATAAAAAAAAAAAATACAATGTGATGTGTTGGCAAACAAACTGTGACAAGGATGTCACTTCCATCAATCGCCACCAGAGGCGCGCACGTAGCTCAACGTTCACCATTTATCACTGGAGATATACACAATTAAACCTGCATGCAAAAACCCTAAATTGCATCCCACATGCTGTCATATTCAATTCAACTTGGCAATCCAACTTTGTTTTCGCCTCAACACATCTGTCTTTCATTATACCATTCGTCCCAGCATAAGCGTGGCCCTGTCCCATACATTGTTCTTATATGTTCCCCATGCACCAGTACTCATTTCCAATATATCCTACCATAAATCCCATGAATATTGTACAGTTCCGCATATACATACGTACATCTGACCAAGGGAACAGAGGCACTCGGAGGCCCTTTGCCGCACCGGTTGCCCGCGGACACGCGGAACTCGTACGAGGAGTCATCGCGCAAGGACCTCACCGTGGCACTGGTGTCCGCTCCAGACAACTGTACAGACACTGACAACCACACTTTGAGCCTGGAGTCTTTCTTCTCCAAGTGGTAAGAGGTGATATGAAGGCCTCCATCAGACTGCGGTGGCTTCCACGTCAAGCGCAACCAATCGTCGCCCTGCTCCGCGACTTCAGGTTGTCCAGGGCTTCCCGGGGTTGCTGTTCATCGCACACATTTCCATTTCAAATCAACCAAGCTAAACCAAATGGGAGATGCATATGGAGGCCCTCGAGAGATTACGTTTGGCATTGACGACATGCAGACACCGCTGCTATTTTCATACGCGCCATGCTCCCGTACCATTTCCATTAATCTCCTATTATACGGTTACAGTTTAAAATAAGCAACACTTGTTACTTGTTTTTAGTGTTCCAGTGCATAAAGTAGTCACAAACTCGTACCAGGGTATACAATTAAGTTTGGGAGTTTTCATTTCGCAACGTGGAATGCAATTCAAGCGCACGAGTGCAGTAAAAACATAAAACAACAGCACCAGTGCTGTTATTTAAAGAGTGAATACTTCTCAGGAAGTATTGGTTTACCCGTTGTCAGGTCGTAAAAGTAAAGTGCTTTTATATAGTGTCACCTCTATTCCAAGATGCGCGCGATACGAGATCGACCGCGCTGCAACCATTTGCGTGCTGATGCGATCGGCTAATACAAGTTTTGTCCAAACTTTCTGAAGGATTGGAGCAAACATTTGTGGAAAACCTCTCATGCAAAGGTAGAGAAACGTTCAAAAGCCTTCACCTACAGTGCATCTACACCGTGCGTAACACGCGTGCACAAAACCAACAACACGCGAATGAAACACACCATTATATCATTTCCCCCCAAATCATATTGCAAATTAACAAATTGAAAGATGTACTAAATGGTAAAAAGTGAAACGCTAAAAAGTTGAAATACTCACAGAACGACACCCTTCTGGGAACACTCATTTCAGTTTTAGCCGGCGGTTGACGGCTTTGTACCGAGCGCGGTACGGGTCTTAAGTTATCAATAAACTCAGGTTTAGGTTGGTGTCTCTGGGGTGGTGGTGGTGGTGGTTTGTCCTTACCGGGATTGTGGTTCACTTTCAAAGGCGAAGCATCAGTACCATTCCTGTTGGATGATGATGGAGCTGGAACTGGAATGAAGTCTCCGCTAGGTTTTACGTTGGTGGTGGTGTTCACTGGGATCCGCCCTGCTACCATATTCACATCGACTATGGGAGTTGAGGGTTTGGGTGGTTGTGGTTGTGGTGGTAGCGAGTATACGGGGTAGACGAAGTCTGCGCTTGTTTTCCTCGAGTAAGTCTCATTCGGATGCTGCGATAAGTCCGATGCACCGGTCGTCTTTGTTTGAGTTGCTGAGTGAAGAGAATAAGAGAAGGTTTTGAAGAAGCAAAAAATAGGTTTTATAATTCGGTGACGAGCCTGGGCCACGCACTATCAACCCGATATATTTTTGGGTGCACGCGTGCTCCTTGTTTGTCGCAACGTCACTCACAAAGAGGATTTTGAAGTGCCTCCAAATCTTAATTTGTTGACCGTATAACTAATTCAACAAGTCAACTGCAAATTCTGTTTTCAAAGCCGCCCCTAATTAAAGCTAATTATACAAAAGCCCAGTTGGAATTAACAACAATCAATAATACAGAGCTGGTTGCAATTACGTACACTCAATATACAAATACATTATTCATTCATTTCAATGCATTGGTAAAATACTATTCAATTCAATATATTACTAATTTTTTTTGTAAATGGTTCTTCTATTGATCACATTTTATTTATCTTTTGTCTCGAATCAAGGTTTGCTTGAATCCATCTTAAACGCACCTACTGAGTGCTTTCACGTCTCATTATCGTGGATCGTATCGACTCTCTTACGCCATTACACACTTTCTAAAGTACAAATCCACCTCCACGTATTAAAAACAAAGTCCCGATACAGATCAGTGCAACTTTTTCCAAATTAATCGATCAAAGCCAAACTGTCATTTAGAAATAATTGAGTGCATCCAATTCGACGTTCGCGTCGATGATAACGTGTCGCGCTCCTCCGCAATTTCAACGTATATCTCCAATATGGCTTTTCGGGACGCAGTTGCAAACAGAGTTGGCTTCAGATAAATGCAACATTATCTTCAAAACTTGGATACACAGTATGCACATAAACCAGATAAAAAGTACGCGTAAATACAAAGAAATGTAGGAGCGGGTCAGAACCGCGCACAATGCCAATTACGGGTGTTTATTATATAATAGAATTACACTGGATCATGGTCAAGCATAATATTCTCACCTAATGGTCTGAATTCCGACTTCTTTCTCGTAAAGAACCGTAACAACATGTTTGCAGGTTGTATGATTCAACGGCACGTTTCCGTGACGCGCTCCGCGGTACTTTCTCGCTGCAAGACAAACAGGATACTTATGATATATATATAGTCCAAATGGAAAAATTCAGGGACTAAATGTCGAGTTGGTTCAACTCGTAACTGCAATCAGGATACTGACTGGCTGATCAATCTGTCTTTGACGTCTATATGGCAAAGTCCACTATTTCCAGTCCCACCCACTTTTCAGTATATGTATGACCTGCCAACACTATATCAATCAGTGTACTCGTTATCACATCATCGTTACAAATTGAGCAATTATAGCATAAAAGTATTTGAGATTCAACGAGTCTAAGGGTTTCCTTGACACGCCATCCACTTCCAATTTCCTGCAAATAATCAAATTGATGCAACCAAGAGTTATATTGTTCTGCAACACTATTATCTGCGAAATTAATACAGTGTAGTACAATAGGAAGAATCGAGTAGCATAGGAAAAATGACCACTGAAAACATTTTGAACACAAATAAATGAATATATACAATCAAACCTCCTTGCCGTACAATTTCTTCTCTATATCGTTGTTTTGCTATACAGAATAGTAACCATTTTCATTTAATTTTTCTGCGCTGCAAGGCCTATTCTACATGCACATGAGGATAATCAGACAAATTTCTCACTGATTAATTGCATTTATTGTTGCCTTATACAATTCACTAGAAATATTTCACATATGTGTTTTGGAACTTTTTGCTGCTCTATATTTCAGCACTTACACTTTCCAGCAATGTTAGAACTGCACTAGATTTATAAAATTGTCCATTTATATGTATCCCCTTTTCCAAGAAATCTCAAAACTACACTGGACTACCTGCAGCCTATTGCAAGTGACCCCCCCCCCCCATTAAGTATGATATTGACCTCAAATTTCGGAGTCAAGAACATGTTTAAAAGTTTGGTGTACAAAAATTACTTCTTTACAGTACCAATTTAACATGGTGGCCAACCAAATTCTTACAAAAATTCGTTACAGTGAACATTTCTCTACAAGGTTTGTTAAAAGGACGTTTGACTGCACATAATAGCTTTATATAGTACGTATAATAAAATGTTGCAGACTTGACTGTGGACAACATTTTATTGCCCAAACCCGAATAAACAGTTCATAACATGGTACAATCAAAATCAACCTTTGGCAATTCATATTTTTTTTTACTAAACCTGTTTTGGATATTGCACAGGATATTTTTTTCTTATTTTCCAACCAAAGCTGCATTTTCATACATAAGATGTAATTTATTTTGCGTAACAAAAGCCAAAACCATATTGGAAAAATACATGTGTTTTGAATAACGTTTGTCTTATGGGACATCTGCTAGGCATTGACTAGCATGAGCATCCACTCGTTACCCCAGTGTCCCCCAGATGGCGCCACTACCCACAATTACGCATCATCCGCCAGAACCCCTATGTGGCCACATCATTGTCACCCGTTGTCTTCCCTCGATCGGCAATCACCGCATTTCTGTTGAATCAAAAACAACAGGTAAATTTCCAGAAAGTGACTCCTCTTATAAAAGTATTGCTCGACTAATTGATTATTTCTGTTAGAACGGTTCACCTGCTCATCCGCCATGACAAGCCGAACAACAAGGAAACTTCACATTGCATTTTTGCACCTGGACCTTGGAATCGGCGGAGCCGAAAGACTGGTGGTCGATGCTGCCCTCGCTCTCCAATCTCGGGGCCACGACGTGCAAATTTTGACCGCTCATCACGACCCTGCACATTGTTTCACCGAAACGAGGGACGGAACTTTGCGAGTGACGTCGTTGGGCGACTGGCTGCCTCGTTCCATCGCCGGCCGCTGCGTGGCGCTCTGCGCCTACATTCGAATGCTCTACGTCGCCTTTTATTTGGCGGTTTTCCTCCGTCAGAAAGTCGACGTTGTTTTCTGCGATCAAGTATCTGCGTCCGTTGCCGTTATTCGAGTTCTGACCAATGCGAAAGTATTATTTTACTGCCATTTTCCCGATCAACTTCTCACCGAGCGAACTACGGCGTTAAAGCGCTTCTACCGAGCGCCGTTGGATTGGTTTGAGGAGAAAACAACCGGATGGGCTCATGTCGTCCTTGTCAATAGCAATTTCACCGGTAAACACAGTATTAAATTAGTTCCAATAATTCCCACATGGCGCAATTTAATAGAGTAAAATTAAACTATATTCACTGTGTATTTGTTTTCCAGCTGGTGTATTTAAATCGACATTTACATCTCTAAACATTGAGCCGCAAGTTCTATATCCATGCGTACCATTCCCTTCAAGTCCATCACCTTCAGAAGATGAAGATGAAGATATCCAATTTGAAGGCTGTGACACACTCTACTTATCCATCAACCGTTACGAAAGGAAGAAGAACATCAAGTTGGCCATCGAAGCCCTGGGTTAGTAAATTTACTATGAGAATATGGACCATCAAAATGTCTAAAAATGCACCATTTTACCAAATCTCCTGCAGCACTGCTTCGTAACCGTGTAAATGATGACCAATGGAATAAGATCCATCTGGTGGTAGCTGGAGGTTACGACCATCGAGTTCCAGAAAACGTCGAACACCTATCGGAGTTACGTCAATCCGCCGAAGACCTCCGCATCCCCGACCGCGTGACTTTCCTAAGCTCCGTTAGTGACACCCGCAAGAGGTTATTGCTGCAAAGGTGTACAGCACTTCTGTACACCCCCGATAAGGAACACTTCGGTATTGTGCCCGTGGAAGCGATGGCTGCCGGAAGACCGGTGGTGGCCGTTGCCAGCGGTGGACCGATGGAGACCGTTGTGGATGGTGTCACGGGGTATTTGGTGGACCCCGTTGCCGAACAGTTTGCCGAAAAGATGGCATCGTTTGTTGGTGACGATGGTAAGAAGCTGATGGACGAGATGTCCAAAGAGGCTGTTGACCACGTCAGACGTAACTTCGGTTTTGAAAGTTTCGCGGCAAGGCTTCAGAATATTGTTACCACCCTGGCAAATCTAAAATAACGTATTGTATATGTATGTAATTGTGGTAAAACAACGCAATAAATAGTCGTATACTATTGTGATCACACAAATGTATTTTTATTTTACATCCCCTAAAATTACGCCCCTAAGTTACGTGGCGCCATCTAGCGACGGAACCGCGCGCACCGTTTCGCGCGGCGCGATATTCAACCTCCTCGTACTCGACAACCCGAACCCCCTTCCCCAACCGAATCGACTACGCCGCTTCCCGCCATCCGCCGCAGCGCGGGAACGACTTGAAAACGTATCCCTAGCCTCCGTGTAGGCCTCGCGTAGCCTCCAATCCGGGTTTCAACCAGTCACTGCGAGGCGCGCCCGCAGGCGACCAATCAGCGTTCTCCCTTTTCAAACTCGGCTCGTCCTTTGTCCCGACCGTTTTACGAGAAATCGTAAACGTGCGGTGCGAGAAGAGAGGGATACCGTCTACTACGTGCTTTCTACGAGGTTTTACAACGTGCTCGACTCGGATTAACCTGCGGGAAGTATCGGCGAACGACGGTTATATTCACGGAGAAAAGCTATGCGACATCGAACGGACGCCATGTTGAAGAGGCCGTCTGCTCGGAGCCAGTGAAAAACGTTCGAAAAACCGTTACCGTTTTTAGGCCTAAATTAAACCGACGGCGGAGGGGAAGGATCGGCAGCGATGGATTCGCTCTTGTTTTGCGACACGGATTGCTTTTCCCTCCAAGAAATGATCGAAAGGGACATGAGGTCACCTTTCGATCCGGTTCTCGGTGTAGTGCAAGATTTGGATTTGGACCCGGCCGACTGCGACGATGGTTACTGCGATTTCCCGCCCAATCGCACTTCGCTGCAGTGCGTCGTCAACGACCAAGATTCCGTCGATTCTTTCGACAATCTGCAACTGCGAGCAGGTACTTCGCATTTCACGTGGTTCCCGGGTTCGGCGACGGCCACCGTTTCCGTTTCGGACGTTGAAAACTCGGTTTGCGCGACGACCGTCATCGTCAATCCGCACGCCGCCATGCCCCAACTGCAACCTCAAAGTAGCAGCCTTCCTTTAAAAAGGCTAGTTGTTGAAGCTTCGTCTTCTTCGTCATCGTCGTCGTCATCTTCGGAAGCACCCTGCGTCGAGGATAATCTCGTTACCGTTGCCAATAGAAACGCGCTCGCCGAGGCGTTGGCGTCCGTTGCTAGGCACCACCGCCAACATAAGCGCCAAAAAGTGCAGCATCGACGGCGACACAGTGACGTCACCGAAGACGATTGCGATTCCTCGCCGCCTCCGACTCCAACTCCGCGCATCAAAGCGCCGTCATCCGCTCGCGTGAAACGTGAGCCAAAATCCAAGGCGCGAAAACTTGAAGGTGGAGTGGATACTTACGGCGGCGGCGTCGTTAGTGGGGTACCTGGAGCCCGTGATGACGTCAACGGGAGGCCGTACCCCAAACCAACTTACTCGTACAGTTGTCTCATTGCGATGGCGTTAAAAAACAGCAGTTCTGGTTGTTTGCCTGTCAGCGAAATATATAGCTTTATGACGTTGGTATTTTTCTGTACTCTATGTGGGTTGGCAAAAGGGGGGGTGATCCATTTTTGTCAACCCTAGTGTGCTGTATTTATTTGTTGCCCATGTCATTCAAAAAGTTCTTTAATTTTTAGTGAGAATTTTCCTTACTTCCGGACTGCACCGCATGGATGGAAGAACTCGGTACGGCATAACTTGTCACTGAACAAGTGCTTCGAGAAGATTGAAAAGCCGGCTAATAGCAGCGGCACCAACAAGAAAGGTTGTCTTTGGACCATGAACCCGGATAAGATCGGCAAGATGGAAGAAGAGATGCAGAAGTGGAGCCGCAAGGACCCGATAGCCATCAAGTTGAGCATGGCTTGTCCCGGTAACTTCCCCACTACGCTATTCCTAATGTACTGCCTCAAACTAATTAGTAAACTAAAACCACTTTCATCCTTCAACAGAAAACCAGGACACGCTCGAGAAGGGCATCCGACACTGCGTTCCCATCAAAGGCCGGAAGAAAGCCATACGTCCCTCGCCCAAAGTTGAAACTATAACTTTAAAACACGAAGAGATTGATGTGACCATCCCGGAAGAGAGCTTCAAGGTAGAGAGAGAAACCTGTACAGTTGACCACCGTTTACAGTCCATTCCACTTATAACGAAGTCGAAAATGCAAGCCAATTAGTTCGATATAAGCAGAGTTTGATATTTGCTTGGAAAGTAGAAGTCGTTGACACCTGGCGGTGGTCTTACGAACCTTTAAAGGTGAACTGACAGGGCGGGAAAAGTGGACTGTGACCAACTTTGCTATTCGGTAGAAGTGGTGGTTATGTCACCTTTGGACAGCCACGATTCGCCAAAAGTGGAGGTTAACTGTTAATTGATCACGCAGTGTCAGTTCACCTTTAAATGGCGGCGATACCGGTCCTTGCAGCCTTGCTTGCGGGCTGTACTTTTGTTTTTCCCCAAGCAAACCACAACAAATGATGTGGTTCCCATTTTGTATTGCCTCTTCTTTCTGTAGGCAACGTTTTTTATCGCCTACATACCTACTACATATTCTAAAATTTGAACGAATCCGATGCGAAAATCGGAGACAGCTAGTATTGTAAACACATGGAGCAGTACGGTATCGGCGCCATTTTTGCGTGATCAATAGCGCCACCTAGATTCCGCTTCCCTTGCCAATACAGTCGGCTCTCGTTATAACAGATCTCAATGTAACAAACAAATGTCTCGTCCCGATAACAAAAGTCGACTTACAGCCAAACCACGTTAATTGGACACCTGGGTAATTTGTCACAATTTGAAATACAGTTTCCATAACTTGCATGTAAAAACTCCGCTTAAATCGTCTGAAATTTTCAGTCCCGCCGGCGACGAATTAACGAGGTTTGACTGAAAATGCAGTGAAACCTGTCCATTGTGGATTACCAAGGGAATACTGGAAAACACTTCCACCATAGACAGGTTTCCCTGTAGCAGTTGACGTTAACCGTTTTTTTTTTTGGAACCGTGAGTGGTCAACATACACAGGTTTCACTGCACTTGTATATCAACCAGACTCCGTTTTGTTCACGTTCACTGTATATTTAGACTATACTTTAATTCCCGATAGAGTGGACTGTGGAGCGACCTGGAAGACGACAGCCTGACCTGCTGTCCGACCGCGGATTCGGATCCGGATGACGTTCGCATCACAGTTTCCTCCAAGTCCGTGGTTGGCGGCAACAACCAGCGTAACATCTACGACCGCGTCCTCACTCACGGCAGCAGCAGCAGCGATGCATCTCTTCTGCCTCTTCTTAACTGAGTTTATACACAGTACAAATCAGTACGGGGGAGCAGTAGTGGCCGCGTTGTGCCTTTATTTCGTTTTCCTACGGCAGGAAAGTTTGGATCTCCTGGGACCGTGGCGTGGGTCAAAACTAGTCTTCGGAGTCTCGGCGCTGACGTGCTTACCGGTCACGTGACCTCAACCGTTCCAAAACCCATTTTCTTTTTCTACTAGTGACGCTTGCCGTTTAGGTACGAGTACCTGTGTGTTTATAATTTTGATAGGTTGATGCTATATAATGACTAGATTTCATACGGTAATCAAAAAATATGAAAGGTACACTGGCAGCAATTGTATGCTTTCGCTTTCTTCCCAATCCACTTTACGGACATTTTGTACATAATTTAAGCCGCGATCCCTCATCTCGCACGTCGTACGACAATGTAAATAACTTACACATTCTCACATTGAGTAATGAGAAGATTTGTAATTTTAAAGAACGTGCAGCATTTGTTCCGAGACAGTATTCCAGCGTGTTCTTTAACGACGTAAACTGTGATTCGCGTAGTATTGATAATAGCCTAGCAGGTTTACACCATTCATTCATTCATCACCGTTTTTGTACCATTGTTTTGTAACCAATTACCACTCGTTTTGATATTTTTGTACCAGTTGGCCAGTATTTTGGAACCAAAAAAATCAACTTTAGCGAATAAAAAAAGTGCCTTCACTAGTACATGTAATGTGCCACCATTAGCGAGGTTTTATTTCAACTTTTAACCAAATATCCCAACTTTTGTTTCTCACATTGGCACTTAATTAACAAGGAGGATGATTACAATGTACCAATATAAACAAGATTAATTAAATGCAAAAATAGCCGGCATTGATTGTGCGCACTGTTACGTATTAATCTTCAGTACGGAGATGCAATTATACCAAGAAATCATTCAGATTGTATACGACAAAGGAAACCTTGCACACCGTTATTACACATCTTTCATTTTACACAGCGTGATGGTCGTTTTTAACTTTTGTGGGACCAAAATCTTTTACGTGCTCATCTCAACAAGTGCACATTACCCGGAAACTACGTATAATGAATGTGTCTTGAACAAAAATGGAAATAATATTACGTATTGTTTGTGAGAAAAATGTATGACTTACGCGTGAGCATTTCTAAGCAGTATATGTAGTTACAGTAATATAAATGTTTTCAAGTGTAACTAGAAAACTACCCGCCACATGGAAAAATACTCCTTTTTGTAGAGAAATGGCCATTTCTTTAACCAACTGTCGCTCTAGAATAATAGTATTCTATCCGACAATCCAATTTTTAATTTACTTCAAAAACTATGTGCGTAACCAAAACTTGGCGTAACTGATTTTTTTGAAGAGACTCTGCAAACCAAAGTGCCACAAGATGTCAGCATTGATTGTATTTGTGGCCAATAGAGAATAGAGAGTATAGCATGCTCCATTCACCCCATGTTATGAACCTACTCCGGAGTGAAAAGCTCCATCTATCGTGATTGGGCAGAGTTACACTCTGTTGCAGTAATTTTGAACACAATCTGCAGCTATGTCCTTCCTAAATCTTGTGTATAAATGTTCAAAGTGTATTTCTATAACTGTTCATATGCTGAACATGGTAAATAAATGAAAACTAGTGTCGATCACAACGTTCAAAATATGGCTTTGCCCATTTTGAACCAAAACTATCAAATTTATGTAAAAACCAGTGAAATGGCTCGATTTGTCATGTCATAATGTGTTATATAGCACTCTAAGTTTTAAGAATATTCCTAATAAAAAAGTTGAACAACTTTTTCTTCATTTGACAACTGAAGTTTGGGAATAAATTCCGACCATTCTATTGCTTGTTGATCGAATTCTCTTAAACGTAAGTATGCCGCGCATCCTTGTTTATTAGCAGTAATGTTTTTTCAAAATTATGCTATAAATTACAAATGTGTTACTCGGAAACGTTGCAAGTATGCCTGCAATCTTTAGTTCCGTTATCCGCCTATGCATTCGCTTGGGGCGCTGCAGGCGCTGGGAGGTTCATAACATGGGGTGAATGGAGCGTGCTATATAATACCCTCTATTCTCATCCACTCTTGACTATAGAACATGTGTTACAGCACTCTTGGTTACAGTAAATGTTTAGAAGACGCCATTTTATATAATTACTAGTAACTTTATAAACTCGCTGACTGTACCGCCAATGTTTTGAAACATAGAAACGGCACTACACGAAGTGTTGTATTAAAATGTGGATGTAAATAGGAGACTTCGTTATAACTGTAGTGAAACTCACAATTTCCGGCCGATTTTGATTTGTTAAAACCGATATTTCGTTTAATCTGGAGTTTTGTATCATTGCGCAAGTGGGAAAAAATTTGGTGCAGCGCAAATCAGTTTGTAATAAGCGAATTTCGTTATAAGCGAGTTCGTTATAAGTGGAGTCTAGTGTATATTTTTTAGCAAAATAGTCAGCAAAAGTCATAAGAAGGTCACCGTATCCATATTTCAAAACATTGGCGGTGCAGTCAGCGAGTTTATAAAGTTACTAGCAATTATATAAAATGGCGTCTTCTAAACATTACATTGTTTCATAAATATACTGTAAATAAATTGCAGATAAAAACTTGTAATTCTAAGGCGACAAACTTGTAATTATTCATTACATGTGGGGATGGTTTGAAAAACTGAATGAAGCACAAATGGACAAAAATTAATTATATCCAAGCAAATATTGAAACTGAAATTTAAGGTGGGTTTACACTGGGCAAGATTCTTGATCAAGTTTCTGGATGGAACGGATATTGACAAGTGTAAACGCTCCCGCTCTTTCCAGTTTATTGATCAAGTAAGTTTCTTGCCTCTTGAAACAAGTAGACTCCAGGTCTACTTTCGTTCCATCTATTGAAGCAAGAAAACTTGCTTCATAAAATTGCCCAGTGTAAACCCGGCTTTAGCCTTTCTTCTCTCATATATCTACATTTTTGCTGAATAATGTACATTGTAAATTACATTACGTTTAAATATATTTACTTGCGGAAATGGTTTTACAAAGTGAATAATTGTGGTAAAAAAGGTGACAAATGCACTGAAATGCCACGTTTTAAGTTTTCAATTTCAGGGTCCTTTCAAATTTTAACTTTTAATTATAGCGTTATCCAAATACTAATAATAATTGACATGGCGGCTATTCAATATCAAAGGTGAAATTTATAAATAGAACTTGTGCCAACATCATTATTGGGTGTATTTTAAAATCTGCGTGTATAATACCTTTGATAATACCAAGATATACATACACGTTTGTCACCTTTTTATAGACCAAATCCATTTGGTTCTGCAATAAAAAGTTCACTCGAAAAATTAAAAATGGCGCCCAAATGGAAGCAATCTACTTTTTTTTAAAAAAGTACGACAGCGCAAAATAAAACAACCGCATGTCCAGACACAACCCTTTTTGTCCAAAGCAAAACGATCAACTGCTATCGTAAACGCACGTTTCACACCGTTGGCAAACTCAAATTCAAAAAACGTTCCACATTCCATAACGACCGTTAAATTCAAAAACGTTCGAAACTCGCATCGCGCAATATTCAAATTTATACATCTTCGCAAAACCATAAAATAACGTTCAGAAATTAAAGCCAGCCTACCGTTCGGATGTAATTACTTCAAAGTTGACAGCGAATTCTGATTCATTTTCGAGCCGATGGCGACCAAGGAGGCGACCGATTGCGCCGAACTTCAAAGCGTCGAATTCGACGCAAGCGCTGGTCACGTGACAGAATCAATTTAAGCCCCGCCCTCTTATCTCTACGGCGCGCTTTTCAAACTTCCCTTTCGTAAAAGTATTTCCTTTATACACGATAATTACGAAATTTAAAAGCCAATCCGATGCAACTCGATGACCATCATTCTAATAGGTTACGTTTCGCCTCCTGCTCCCGATAGAAGGCGCTGCGAAGATTTTGTTCCATCGCCGAAAATTTAACATGGGAGAGATAGGGAAATTTTCCGTCGTCGGTTTATTTCTCTGCAATCGTTGTCCCTATC
>JAQIWR010000160.1:0-27166 GCA_034695945.1 Glomeris hexasticha
TCCTATTCAAATGTGAGATCGTTTTTATTCTAATTGCCACCGTTTTATTTATATAAATTAAGGCCCAGACTTTTAGGACACCCTGTATATTAACACACTCACTGATGTAGTCATTACAAGTCCTAAGAGATAGCAAGCGACGCATACTGCAGACACTACTCTGATCTTGTAGTGCCTCAAATGCGGCCACATATCTTGTATAGCGGTTGTGATGGTCTCAACCGTTGTGAACTGCAATCAAACAATACAATTAAAATCCAAACTTATTATGAGATAGTTTTAAAAACCACCTGACTGTCCAGCCCCATTATGAGCAATGTGAAGAAAAATAAGAAAGACCAGAGAGGCGCAACAGCAAGCTGTGACATGGCTTCAGGAAATGCAATGAATGCCACTCCAGGACCTATTGGATCAAACAGAAACCAATAATAGTCTGGCATTTTTAGTCGATTATTACATGTCAATATATAAATCGTACCAGAATGAACCACTTCACTTATTGGAAGTTGGAGTTCAGCAGCCATGTATCCGACAACTGCGAAGATTATGAATCCAACGAAGATGCTCGTGAACATCACGCACAATGAAACGACCAGCGTGTCCCTTTAGCAACATCACATTATATCAATAAACAGTAGTTGAAATCAACGAAAGTAAAATCGATTTACTTCATGCAGTTATTATCAAAACGATTGTAGCTGGCCATAGTGAGAAGTGCTCCAAACGAAGGTCCGAGCGAATAAAACACCTGCACCACTGAATCTCCCCAGACCTCAAAAGCAAAAATAACACCATCACCAACTTGTTCTTGAAATGCCAAAATAATTTGCATTACCTTAACATCAGACAGCTCTTCGAATTTTGGCACAATATAAAATGCAATTCCATCCAACGCTCCTTCGAGCGTAACTCCGCGAACGAGTAAAATCAAGAGAAGAACATAAGGAAAGAGTGCAGTGAAGTAGACAACTTTGCCTGATGTGTAAACGCCTTTCAAGAGGCAGAAAAACACCAGGATCCATCCCAGGAGTAGACACAAAGCCAGTTGCCAACTAACTCCTCCGATACTCTCAATGTTAGCGCCGCCCATTCCAAGCACCACATTCCTATAGGAAGTTCATATAAAAATTGAATGTCTTTAATCTGTAATAAACAACGAACTGAACATACTTAAAGTAAGATTCGCTGGCTGAAATTCTGTTGTACGCTTGGGAAAGTTGCACAAATGTGCTGTTAAAAGACTCGCAGTGCGTGGCATTATGTGGAAGGTGTTGATGGAAATGACAAAAAGCAGAAATGTTGTAGCATGAATTGTTCCAGAATGTCATGTCCAACTCTTTGCATACTATATTCTGCTTTCTGGTGTAACAGTCTGCAAGAAAGAGTATGAACATACAATAAGTACATGTACACGAGCACTTTATTTCAATGCGATCATTACCTGCGCTGCTCCAAATCTCACATGAGTCCCATGGCACAGTTTTGGCAAATGAAGCAAACAAATAAAATATGGTCCATGCCATCAAGATATTGTAATAGACGATGACTAAAGTGGAAACGACTAGCATTGCCACCCCCAAACCTTAAAAATACAATATACATCATGTGAACATCATATATGCTCATTAAATTAAAAGTAAACGCTGCAAAACTAATCGGGTAATATTATGTAAAAGCAATGGATGGTCGAATATGCCAAGAAAATAATTCATTGTTCTATTATAATAAAGAGCAAACTAAAGATAAGCTGAAATTTCAATCCCAAAATTCAGAATTCTATTTAATGTTTGTGCTTCAGTTGTGTAATAGCCAATTAGTATTTATTTCACAGTTGTCAGAGAAATCTCATGGCTTTCTCAGAGATTTCACACTATAGTCGACGCTAATAAATTTATGCAAAACTCACGCTAAAACAGAACTTTTCTCAAAATGCACTCATCCATACACTACCTTTGAACACGGGGCAGATGTTTCCAAAAACCACATTGGGCCCTTTACCGACGTACTGGCCCAAAGATATCTCAAGGTAAAATAGGGGCACCCCAACAAACAACATCATGAGAATGTATGGGATGAGTGCAGCACCTGCAACAATAATTACTTGTGAATTTTACTCGCTCTTCATGCACCCATATGAATGAAAAAAGAACAGTGCAAGAACCTCCTCCATGGGAATAACAGTAGTATGGGAACCTCCAAACGGTGCCCAACCCGACCGAATAGCCAATGCAAGAGAGGAGGAACTCGAGATGCTTGGACCATCCTCCACGGTGACTTAGATGTTCACTGCTAGATTTCACAGAAGGAAGGCTCTCGAGGAACACTTCATGTCCATCAGTAAGAGAACGTCGGATTCTAGGTGCGTACATGGACAATTCCAGTGCTACAGCACGAGGACTGCATTCGTGTCTGTCTGCCATACCAATAAAACTAGCAAGAAAATTGCCCAGACAACAGGGGTGGCAATTCACCACAACCTCCTAAAATTCAAACGTTGTTACATTTAACACGGCCAATCGCAATCACCACAACGCCCAAGTCAACAGCAGCATAGAGCTAAAGTGACAGAGGCAAATATTATACAATAATGAAAAGGGGTAGTCTCAACTGGTCAGTTGCACTCTGAATTAATTATAAATCTACCAGTTGCAGTGAGGAATGAATTATCGTTGGTTAACCATTCATAGACGATATTATCTTGCCCATGGCAAAATCTGCAACAGGTTTTAACAACTTCTTTTGAAAAGGTGCCAAGGAAAACCGGATTCACATATGACTTTCATTTTACTTCCACTACGATTGCTTCATACACCTATTGCTTAGCATGGGAAGGGACAGTGTATTTATAAATACACTTTGGACAATCAAATTTGTTGCCCTTGTCAGCAAGTTGAAATGCCCTCAAGCAACAAGCAAATCTTGGAATTATAATCTCAAAAAATGTAAAAGAAAAAGTGGAGAACATTTTTATTGCTCAATAAGAATGATAGAATATTAAATTAATATGCACATATTGCCATTGCGCAACAACAAAAATAGACACGCATGTACCGGTTTTCAGAATTCAATTGCTACTTGACCGCTTTTAACCTTTGTGGGAGGTCAGAATAAACCGACTTTCCTTTATTATTTTTCCCCATTATCTGCAACTTGAGGGATGGTAATTCAGACTCATCTTTTGGTATATCCACTGTCAGATAAACAGATGACCCTTTTTGAAGCAGTTTGTTTTCTTGAGCAAAGGCTAATTGGTTCACTACTCTTCTTTCTACCTGAAATTTAAATAAGATTTGTATTTAAAAAATGGGTTTGGAAATGGAACAAGTACTTGTTACATATTGAGGTGCACGTGTTAAAATTACACGCATGAGAAATCAAATTGATTCGAATTGGAACGTAGAAAACTGACATATTTATGGGACAAGCAAACATTCAAACTTTGATACTAGGAATTTTTGGTAGAAATTAATTGATCACGTACGCACAAAAACCAATACATTTTATAAACGTCTTCATCTACTAAGACATTATTTTTAAAAGGATTTAACATGTATTTCCATTAAATAAAATGTATTATCACTTCATATTTGATGGATCTCGCGCCATAATGAACATCGTAGCCATCGGCAAGTATGTCCAACACTTGACAGTCCCAAGTTAAGTCTATCCCATGTTTATCCTTAGCCTGGTAAATTGCAAATTCAAGATCACTGCATCACACAAAAATCCAATTGAAAGCGTGCACATTAATGCTTCTAACCCGTCTCGCCCAAGCTTCCAACTCCCAAGTAACAAGTTTCATTAACTCAGATCGTGAAAATGGCAAGAAGTAAACCATTTCGTTAATCCGTCCCAGGAATTCATCTCTTCTGAAATGCCTCTACAAAATTAAGATCACACAATATTCCATTTTATTATATGCACCATAATTACTTGACTGAAATCAGAGTAACAACAATGGAAACAATATACCTTCAGGATTGGCTGCACAACTTTCTCTTTGAATTCTCTGGAAACTGTTATTCGCTCTACAATTCCCACATCATCTGCAACCAGAAAAATTGGATTAATTGTTGATATCGCAGACTTGCCTGAATTTTATGTACCTATATTGTCAGCATATCTCTGTCTGGAAATCTGTTCAGCTTCCTTTCTCAGTTGCAGACCATGATTTGCAATCTCATCACTGGCTAAGTTTGACGTCATAATGAAGATTGCATCCTTGCACTCTATTGTTTTACCTTTGCCATCGGTTAATCTTCCCTAAAAAATCACATCGTCATTTAGTTTTAAAATAATTTCCCCAAATGCAAAGTGATCGTACTTCATCAAACAGTTGAAGAAGAACAGTTAGAACATCTGGATGAGCTTTGTCTACTTCATCAAACAGCACAACAGCATTTGGATGCCGTCTTAATTTCTCCGTTAGTTGACCACCCTTATCATGTCCAATGTACCCTGGTGGTGAACCTATCAATTTTGCAACCTGCACAAAAGTACGTCATTTAAAATATTGTACATTCCCACACTGTAAAAAAATGCTCATAAAATAAAATTAACCTCGTGCTTTTCTTGAAATTCGGACATATCCAAACGTATGAACCCCTGTAAATTTTCACAACATGTAGAATTTCTTTATATGAAATATCACTAATTGTTCTCATTGTTACCCCTTTTTCCTTGTGAAGGTACTTAGCAACTTGTTTAGCAAGTTCAGTTTTTCCTGAATAATTACATGGTCACAAATTATATAATATACTTTATGGTTAATTTATCAAATCACTTGTTTTTCCGTACTACCTATGCCAGATGACCCCAAAAAGAGGAAAACCAGAGGATGATCTTCATCATACCAGCCATTCTCCTTCCTCCGTATTGCTTCATTTATTTGACAAAAAAATTATGAATCAAAAGTATCTTCAACTGTTGGGAAAGTTTATATATTTATTAAATTTACCTGATGCCACTGTTGTGATTGCACCTTCTTGGCCCACAATATGCTGTTTCAGCCTTTGCTCTAGAGGAAATTTCCGCCTCTCTTCAGCCTCGCGCTCCTTCTGGATTTCAAGGTGCTAAATCGAAACATTAATATTGTTACTGGGTTATCAATGAAATTCTAAACACAATTCAACAATGAATTGTATATTAATTACTTGGTGTTCGTATGACTTCAGAAGTAACGTAATTTCAGGATTCCGGACGTAATCTTGCGGTCGGTAACCACTGTCATTTTTCTTGGTAGGATCCGCACCTGTTAATTGCCAAACTTGTATTGAAAACGTAGGTCGTAACGTGCATATAAGGAGAATACTATGCTGTTAATGAATTACCAGCTTCTAGGAGAACTTTCACTGTATTTATATCGTCTATAAGTACAGCGTAGTGTAGCGCTGTGCAGCCACGAAACGTTGCTCTGTTATTCAATCGATCACTAAATTCATCTTCTCTAACTGCCAAAACTGGAATATAAGAAGCAAGCAGATTTTGTAATTTTATAAACATTCACGCAGAACTCAAATTTACACTATGAATTACAGCACGTACGCCCTGGACAATGGATCATTTCAAATTAGTCCATAAAAATGGCGATTACCCGGCTATAACAAACTCGGTTATAACGAATAGGCGTTTTTGCTGCCCTTTGGAGTTCGTTATAAACGGGGTTTACTGTATAATAAATCATACCATCCAATGAATGCATTCCCCTTTCTCTTGCAGTGTGGAAAGCATTTGTAAATTCATCGCCTAAATTCGGATCTGCACCTGCTTCTATCAGAGTTTTTACGATCCTAAAAACAATGAATTATATGATATATAATGTATATTACAAACAGCTAGTACAATAGAATTGGTTGCATCTAACTTTTTCATGCATTAATATATCTGAATAATATTTATTACACGTCTTTGTTTTAAGGAATTAAAAGTTAGACTTGACATTAAACTTTATTAATAAATAAAGTATACTGGCAGCAAAATAATATATCACCATATCGTAATTATTAGTCAGAAATCAGAATAAAACATCCTTGGCAGGTGAAACTATACCTGTACTGTGCATTCACAGCTGCAACATGAAGAGGGGTCCAACCAAGTTCGTGTCTTTTATTTACATCGGCATTAAATCTTATTAGTCTTTGTATTTCAGCAATGTTACCATATTTCACCGCTGATAATAGCAGAGCACCTTAATTAAATTAATGAATCAATTGTTGTATACATGAAATATACAGAATGCAAACTGCAGTTACCTGTGTCTGCTTCCTCGTTGCTGCATAATGCATAGCCAACAGCATAGGAAACAGTTGTTAAAGCAGCAAACGGTTCCCACAATCGTATATTTTTCACCCAATTTCTTTGCAAACTCTGCAAAGTCTTATGCAATACATGGTAACTGGTGCTTGTCCGTCGCTGAACTTGGAGAAATCCTAAAGTCCTCGAAGACTTGACTGTAAATATTCTCCGCAAAAGTACTAATGTCCTTGTTAGACTCATTTTTCAACACATTTTGTTTACTAATTCGGTATTCGATCAGTTTTAAATTGCGTGCAAAATTTTCTGTACATCAACGATCAATTTGCATCGCAGCACTGCGCATATGACGTCACTCAATATTCGTGGGGCAGTATTGAACAACTTCGTGCAATAACGCTCCTGCATGAGGCATCTCACCCAACAAACGAAAGGAGTTCTCATTAATTTACACCAAGTGATCCAAACTAATAAATATGAACTCTCAAAACTTCAAAAGTTTATTACTTTTCTATTATTCCTTCTGGCAACCTAGTCATAACAAGTCGTGTGTACTAAACGGGATTAATTAAATATGCATATCAACTCTATTACATTTTAAATTTTCATCTGTTTCTTCTACTTGTCATTGATAAAGTCATTCGGATTCTTTCTCATTAATCGCGCGTGCTCCTTTTTAGCCCAATCGTAGACGAGATACCCGACAATGAAAGCTGAAATTGTATTGAAAATAACTTGTATTGCTCTTTAGTTAGGGTACACGACATTTCAGAATTTCTTACGCGGAGCTACGCGCCAAAACTGGGCTCTGATTCTGCGGATTGTGTTCGGTACACCTTTGCTAATAATTCCAACTAGTGCTTTTTGCTCAAACGGTGATAATCTGTACATAATGATGCCTCGCATCTTATACAACTGTCCGAAATGTCCTGCCCCTCCCATGTTTGTGATTTCCCTGGAAGCACAAACAAGCACTTTCATACAACAATCCACAAATATATCATTTATAACTTCAATTTGCTTCACGTCTACTCACAAAACACACGCTATAGCAGCAAACACGACCAGAAAATGAAACCGACGAAGCGCTGACAAGATGGCCGACCTGTGCCTACGCGTCTACGCACCGATCGTGCCGCCATCTAGCAAGAAACGCCTCAACTAAACTCATCTCGCCGTTAACATAGCTAAATAAACACCAGATTTTCGCACTTTTATTAATCGTACGGTCGTACTACTAATTCACTTGCATATTTTGACTGAACCAAGAGTGACTGAACCTCGGAAAAATAGGCAAACGCAAGATGAGACCGACCACTTCCTCTTGCTACGTATCAGCGAGGGGTCATCCCTAAATGAGGTCTACTAAAAATAGACGTTGACCCCCTACTCAATGCCCTACTTATTACACCTTGGCTTACACCCGTTATATTTAAATTAATTATGGTCCCCGATAAACCAAAAACGCAGATAATATAAATTAAACTGGCATCCACATTCACGCCTTATTATTAGAGCTTTATGTATGGCGTTTTCATTATATAAAATGATACAGCCTGCATACTAAATTTACAATGAATTCGGAATTTCATCTAATAAATGATAATTTTACACCACCACCTACTCATTTATTTTGATACATCTTAGACACCATTCAAAAATCGAATGTCTATTTGTCATCAATAATGCAACCAATTATATTACCTCAAACACTATTGGCAAATATCATTTCTGCAATTGGCAGCCAGTAACAATTTACAAATAAAAGCAACAATTGTATTAGACTTGATCTTCAACATAAATTCACACAGTCCTGATAAATCATAATGGAAAAGTCATAGATGAACAAATATTTATTACATAAGTACATCACAATTTTCACGAATCGAAATTCATATAAACTGTACTTTGCCGCATTAGCTTAGAATATATCAAATATTAATAAAACACCGAAAAGTTCCCCGTAAGCTCAACGCATAAAACATTTCAAACATTCAATTTCAACTTGTAAACAGCACAACCTGATAATCACACAGGTCACCCCTCCACTTGGAAAAAATATATGGCTAGCAAGAATTTCATTCCGGTCTGTAAATGCATTGCACTTGTGAACCGGAAAATGGGCATTCAATAATAAATTGGAAATATGGAAGAAACTACATTTGGTCTAAACCAGCATCACTTCATTCACCACAACTTCATCTGAGAATGGCCTCCTGGTGGATTTCGGCCTCTGGGAGAATCGCATTCATTGGCTTGTTTTGGTGTGCCATTCACATATCCCTCTCCAGTAATTGGATTTCCTCCTCCTACAAAATTAAACTTTATTATTAGAACGAAATACCGATTTTAGCACATCATCAATTATATTGGCAATATTTAGCAAACATTATAACGATACCAAAATGGAGACAAAAAAGGTCAGACTAGAAGAGGCCCAAGCAGGATCTAAACATACCTTGCTTATTTCTTGCACCAGGAGTAGAAATCAACGAGTCGAAGGAAGTTGAATAAGGAGCTTGTGAAACTAAGGAAGCAAACACCAAAACCAAAGACACCACCCAGCAAGCAAAACCAAATTAGCACCACTGAATCACATGCAATGTACTTACACTAAAACTACAAGCAACAGCAAACTACACTGCAGAAAAATACCAGAAATAACAGCACACAATCCAATGCAATCCAGTTATAAAGCAAACCTCCGACCATTTAAAATTTAGTAAAATGATAGAAGCAGGAGATACTATTGAAAATCTGATGGCGAAATGTATTTAACTTGGTTTTAAATTTACGAAATACAAGTTAGAACCATTTTTTAATACAGTAATTGAAACGTTATTTACCAGCACAAGAATGCTCCCAACAGAATAAAAAATCTACGATTCAATCGCAGCCTGCCGTGTTGTATGAATAACACGGATCGTGACATAAGAAACGAACAACCCCCAACTCACCTTGAGGACGTCGTGGAATTCCAGTAACGGACCCCATTCCCTGGCCATCCGAATTTCCAAAGACGGTCGATTTCATGTGATCTTTAGCCATTCTTTCAGGAGAAGATGGACCATTGGAATCGCATTCATTTTCTCCTCTCATCAGTTGACCGAAGTCTCGCGGTTTCGTGGACGGCAATCCAGCGGCCGCATTATTAGGGGTACCGTTGGTCGGCGAGGTCGGGGAGGCGGCTCCCGAACGAGGTGGCGTCCCTTCCGTCAAGTCATAACCCCTTGATTCAGCTTCGGTCGATCCAATCACGAAGCTCGATTGTTGGTACTTTACTCGACGGAAATCGTTGCTCGAATCTTCCATATGGCCCGAACCAGTGCCGAAAATGTCGTGGGACCCACCTCCTGGAGGCTTGAGCACTCTGCGAGACATAATTATGTAGAAATTAACTCGATTATCCCTTTCAAAAGTGCAGATTGAAAATTGGAAGCGTCTCGTTTGGGCGGATGTTGTCCTCGTTCTAAATTCTCTGCCTACAACAACCTGTGACACGTTACGCCACGCCCCCAACAGGTAACCCAGGGGGTCATCCAAAAATAACGTCAACACAAAAACTATTTTCTCCCAAATGTTATCATTTCTACAATTACATTCTATAACACATTTAATTGACACCAAGTGGTCGCCTTGAACCTTCAGATTTTCAACTTTTAAGATTGCAATCCTGAGTTGATATCGAAGAAAATTGCGTCACATTTTTTATACATTACAGTGTCTATTATATAAGAAACTAATTTTCCCTGGAGAAAGAAACGAGTCCACCCACCAGATCTACTATTGGTGACCCTGAAAAGAGCGTGACGAGTTAAAAACTGGGGGATGGTGTGAACAACAACCATACTTGCATGCCTCTATAAGGTCAAAAATTGGTGGCCAACAGATTTACAACGGCTTCCATTTTACTTCTTATTTTTCTTTTTTATTGGTCTACAAAAAGGGCGTTTCCGCATTTTGTCTTCGCTGTATTTGCCCGATTATGAAACATAACGTGAATTATTACCGAGGAAAACCATTAAAACAATATCTTAAATAACGAAATATATTTCAAAAGGAGATAACTAAACCCCCAAAAGTGATACATAGCAAGCAGTAAAATGTTTCATACTACAAGGGAAGGGGGTGGATTTGTTCTTGAACAATTCTGTATTAACAATGAGAAACTTCAGAAAGAATAGCAAACATTAACTTAAACAGATAAGGAAATTTTAATGCAAGAATGCAGCCAAGAAACTGGACTCAATTAAAAGGCAAACAAATATTTGCATTTAATTTGAATGCAAATCAATTCAATGCACTACTGCAGTGATTATTTTCACGATAAGTGTGCAGTGCATTTATCCAATAAAACTACACAATTAAGTTTAGGTTTATGCAAATTAAGGAGCACGAGTTATTATCTCGTCCAAAAGTAATTGCCAATTCAATTAAAATATCTTGAAATTCTCTACTTAAAAAAATTAATGCATAAAATAAAATATACCAATTTTGCACGTTGACTAGCTTCATTGCATGCAAATACTGTTATCTCAAATTTGAAATTCCGACCACATACATTAGGTACACTGCATAAACAAAAATTAGAAAAGTTTAATTTATTACAGGGTAACAAGTGTTATTAGTATAGGCCTATTTTGTTTATATCGGTTTACTGCTAGAATGTTGCAAATTCATATCGATAATGTCATATATTATACTTTACTTATTATATACTTATTATACTTATATTACAATTTAACTACATTAAAGCCAACACGTATACTCCAATCCAAGTTCGTTAAATTTTGATTAAAATATAGTTTGGATTTTGTTGGGCCAAGCTTGATTAAAGAAAAAGTTGATTGCAGTTACTACACATTCTCACTCTGGACACAATATAGTAATTGCATTTTAATACACCTAATAATGAAAAACACGTAATGCTGTTCTGTAAATTATTGGTCCTTTAGTGTAGTACCTGCATTAAGGGACCACCTGTGAGTTTGAACTGGTCACATTTCTGTGGTCTCACCAGTGGTCCTTTTACACAGCTTTCATAAAAAAGTACTATTTAATTATTATGCCTGTGATAAAAGTTGCCTTCTCCTATAGGTGATATTTATTGATGACGTCACGTGACTTTGAGGTACCCTATCATTAAAGATAGAACTAAGCTGTGAATTTAAAAATGTTTCCAATACAACTCTAACATTTTGGGGGGGAAAAACCATTATAAATCGGTCAACACAGAGCAGCAGTAAAATGATGAGTTTTGCAGCTGCCCTTTGAAGAATTGCTTGCATTGCTCAACTATGAAGAACATGCAGTGAAGCAAATTTAGGATAACTTTAAATGTACTAAATTGTACATAGCAAACTGTAATAAATTGCTGAATAAATAAATAAACTAAATAAACAAATTGCTGCAGCAACACTGAATTTTTAACCTATCGCACTATTTGAAGTCGCTATAGATAATCAATTTTAAGATACAAAAGTTTACCAACGTTAGCTCACTGTACAAATCCAAACCATATTGCACAGATAAGCAATATAACGAAAACAGTCTCCTATAAATTAAAACTAAAAATAAGCATTCACATACCCAACTATTAAGTGCAATTCTAAGTACCATGTACACATTAACAAATGGTTTCCCAGCAAGTCACACCCTGTTATTTCACTTCCTGTATAATTTTCAATTTGGAACCACATTTACCACAACTGGTCCCATTTTCTTTTATTTTTTAGCGTCACGACCACAAAATTACAGTACAGATAACATGTTAATCTTCCAATTTCACTGCTGTAATAAATTTCATTTTGCTAGTCAACTACAATTATTCCTTTTTCCTTGCGTTGTAGATACCAAACAAAATCCTCAACTAAATCTAAAAAAACAATTTGGCATCATTTCCATGCAAACAAGCAAATTAAACATGAGTCACTTATTTAACATTGAAAGTTTTTGGGAACACGCCATTCTAATTCTTGCAATTCTAGCTAGTAAATCATTCAATGCAAAACCTGGTTAAGTGCTACTAGTAACAAAAAACTAGTATAATGATGTACTATTTAAACATTTGAACGTCGAATTTCAAGCAATTTTTCAAGGATCTACTTATGATAAAAAGAAAAACTAAGTCGTTATAGAACGTTATCTAAGTTGACCTGAATATAGTAAACATTCCCATAACAAATACTAGGTTATTAATTTGTCAACTTATAATTAAAAATAGAATATCAAGCACAGATGGCTGTGGGGTGAAAAAGTTGAATATTATACCAACCACCGCACCTGTTGCGTAGTTGCAAAGTATTGCAGCGAAATTAATGCTAAATACAAGACGTGAATGTTTGATAGACTGCTGCAATAGTAAATTAGCTTAGGAATGTGAAAAGCATCAAGAACCTGTGATGAGGCCTGGGGACGCCATCAATGATGTGAATGTCTGTGTGCTCCATGTTCGAACACGTGTTTTCAAGTGATACACTTTGGTGAGGTACACTAGACTAGCTAACACCTGCCAACCGTTTGAGGGTGGATTCGTGTAAAAAGGAGCGAAACAAGAACCACCAACCAGAAAGCAGCTTATAGCTATAGCAGCAGCGACCGGAAGTCAGCTTCAAAAACTATCATTGGAAAAAATTTTAAGAAAACTTTCTGCAAAGGCGGCCATTCGAAACAACACCTCCATAGCCTTCAGGATAATTTAGCCTATCCCACCCAAACTTCTACCTTATTTTTCACTACGTTATCGTGTAAATCTTCTCTACCCAAGATCATAGGTTATATAAAAATAAATATAAATCTAGGCCATTATTATGTTAAAATTATTATATGCATATATATATGCAGTATATGGTAGTATATGTATTACAATTGGACAATCAACACTTATCTTTCATCATCCAATATTACAAAATTGTTTTTCTCAGAACAGCCAAAACGCAGTACAATAGTTTTAGAGGCTAGGCTTCATTTAAGATAAGGATTATCTTGTTTTAAGGAAATTCACTATATATAAAAATATTTATTCCAAAATACAATTGTTCATGTGAATCAAATGTGTAAATATTGCAAAATTTTGATTCCTAAATAGTTCTTACTTTTATCCAATAAACCGTAGTACTTGTGAATTAAATTTTAGTTAGAATCAACATTGACTTTTCCAAATTATTTTTCCTGTAGACCAGGAAACGGATGGATGACAGTAGAATTTCACACAGAAGCTATATTCTCAAGAAGAAAGTTTAAAAAGTGAAGAAACCAAGTGGTTTTAACCCAGTGCACAGGAATGTAAAGTACGCTGTATAGAAAGCAACTAAACAAGATTTGCAAAAACAACTCACAAAATAAACATTTGTAGTAACAACTACGCACAAATAAACAGGCTTTTAAATTGTTCACTGGATTTAGACAACGTTTTTTAAACTCGTCAATAAATGGACTTTAGTTCGCGAGCCTATTATACTTTAGAAGAATATCCCTTAGCACTGTTTTTGATCCCAATCCAAGTCCTAGAACTGTCATGTGGCCAACAGTTGCATGCTTTGCCCTACTACTCCCATTGTCATCTGCACCCACTTCTTTACAATTATAACATAATTGATTGCTTTCTGGTTTAAGGCGTTTATGACGAACTGTTGAGATTAATAATAAATAGTAATAGTAAGCAGTAATAGTCATAAATAATTAATAGTAAATACATATATGTATAAAAAACAGGAAGTTTCCATTGCGGAAATCAAGATATCCAATAAAAATTTCAAGTCAGGAATTATCCAGCTAAGTTATCAGAAAAACAATGGATACAAATATCATGTCTTTAATATCTTTATTTCTGTAGTTTTTATACCAACAATCATTATAGTATGATGCTTAAGATAATTAATGCTGTCTAATTAACTTCCAAATTGTGTTATCCGAGAAACCAATTAAAATTGTGACCTGTCATGGTTAAAATGCAACAAATATAAAAATGCTCAAATTGTAGTGCATTAGGTTCAGTTAAAATGTATTACAATGCATATTTATGATACAAAAGTTGTCATGTGTCAGCTTGTTTAAATCGATATAAATAAGGTGCAGATTAAACCAGTGATTAAACGGAAAAGCTTCCTACAAATTGTAATTTTGCATTTATAATTTCACTTTCCCCTGAATTACCACAAATATTCTGCATTTTATAGTGTTGTATCAGTACAATGTTAAAAATAACTGTACATTCGACGTGCAGGTGGCGCTACTAGTATATTACAGCAGTTTACCGGTCAGCTAGAACACTCCTTGATTTGTATTGCAAAATGGACAGTGCAAAAGATAAGACAGGAAACGCGTGTAATTCAAAATCACAGCCGCAAAAATTTTCTGTTTGAAATAAGTTAAAAAAGTTGAGGAAGCATTAAATGTTGGTGTCATTGTCCGCTAAGAGGCCAGGGTCGATCACCGCAACGCATTCGATGCACACCGAGTAATAACCCTGCAAAATTGCCCATGGCCTTGTTTTCAAGTGCACTGCTGTCATTCAACAAACATTTTCACTATAGCATATGTAAATATAGATGCATTCATTCATTTTTCGGAAGTCAAATTATGCCAAGTAAAAAATATGACGCGTAATAAACCATCTATCTATACGTTGTTTCTCACTTCCGACACCAGATGGCGCGACACGTCGGCGCACCATCTGGTGTCGGAAGTGAGAAACATTTATAGAATATTCGCGCCATTACAAAAAAACTAGATTAACCTGATTTGCACCAGAGAAAAAAGGTAACAGGATGAAATTATAAAAATAAGGGGATTAGAAATACTGTTATCAGACTTTCTACCGGTTTTTGCAATTTATGTCGAGGAAATTTATTTAAATATCCAGGCTTAATTTAACATCGACTTTTATCTTCTCTATTCTGCTTTGTTAGCGCATCGTTGACACCAGAAAAAGCTTTGCAAGTAGTTGTTTATGCAAAAACCAAATAAGAGGTTTGGCAGGCAGAGATTTACGGATTGGATTTTTTGTGTAAAAAATACGTAAAAGGATGTAATTTCACGCAAGTTAGAATGCAAGATAATAATTAGTATCATGAGCACAGACTAAAGTCTGCATTATCGCGGTAAAAGGATGTAATGACGTCATCATTGGGCGTGTCACAATTTCTCAGTTTGGAAATTCATCGTGCAATTTTATTTGAAAACAACTTATTTCAAGTTTGTTGTGATGGAGGAGTTTAGGGGTGCCAACACGCCCACACGCTAATAACATGGGGTTTTGGGTACATACACTTGCCCATGGGCCAGTTTTCCCAATTTGGAGCGTGCATGCTAATAACTCCATTTCAGGAGTGACAGCTAACGACCATGCATATGTTAATGCTTGATGATTCAGTAGACAATTTGAAAAGCGTTTCACCTGCATCTCAAGCAGAATGTCACACCCAAAATGGCTCCTTACTACCCACATCATAGCCCACACATGTAAAGAAATGGATTTTACCAATTTCACACGGAACCTGGGAAAATAATACTGACCAATAGCAGACGTTGAAACATTTGTCGTACAATTCTAAGAAAATTACCCAGCACAGGAAATAACCGCCTTAATAGTAGTAGTACTACGTATATTAATTTATGATCACCCCTCCCTCCCATTTATGAAATTGCAAAAGCGTCAATGCAAAATATGGCCACCTAGCGGCCACTCGGAGAATCAAATATATGTCAATGATTTGTAGCAGATTTTTTAAAATACAAAAGTGTAGATACGCTTTTCGCAGCTTATTGTTAATGCCTTATCAAAAAAGTACCCTTAGTTTAATGTCACATGTTGATGTTAATTGACATGTCAAATATTCCAACTGCCATGTACATTTAAAAATTTCATAATTATAAAATTAATGACAATTTTGCATTTGGTAAGAATGGATCTACATTTTGGGAAACACGTAAATATGTATATTTCAATCATTATCAGTATTTGATACAAAACAAGACAGAATTATATTACGAATACATATTTTTTTTCTTTGTGTCCCACATTTATTTGATGCAGCTAATTTACCGACAAGAGTGACGTCACATGACCAAAATAAATTCGTTTTCCTGGAACTTTCAATTGGAAAGGCAATGTTATTTTTTGGCCTTGGGCAACGTTATTTGATTAACCTTAATCTTGGCGAATATCAAGCAAAATTCACCTCAATAGTCGATGACGTCACAAAGCGCATAATTTCAAAATTGCGTCATACATAATGACATTGCAATAACACGTTCGTCATTTTCTTCTGCATACAACAAAGCCACCAAACGGATACAGACCCGACAAAGAAAATATGAAACAGATTTAGTGTGCAACAGTGCAGTTTTGCTAAACGAGCAGAACGAATTTTGTAAGAAATTTTGCGTGTCAGTGCCATCATTTTTTCATTTATTTAATTTCGCCATTAAAAAACTTGTAAGCCTACGCAACCGGTTTTTCACTAGGTAATTAATTCTTATTCCTGTTCACTTTTATCACCTGTTTTAAAATAGGTGACATAACTACTGCTGAACTACTGTTCTTTGCCGAATTTTAAATCAATCCGAACTCGACCGTTAACGAGAATTTACGGTACCGGTAAAATCACGCCTTTCGATTCTTCTATTCGTCCAATCCAACTCAAAGCTGTTCTCTGAATGGGCACGCACTCCCGTGGGCCGCCTTTAGGGCGGAGTTACGCCGGTGCGCTATTATGTTTCTATGTTTTTGGATAGAATTCGTTTCTATTGGCATACATTTTTGATAAGCTGCTGCACATGCGACTATCAATCAATACAGGCGCTTGTCATCGTCTAAAAACTAATATTATTAACGAATTTTCGTTCTTAGCGCACTAGAAAAACGCAGCACAAAAACAAGTGCCTGCATGTAAACCAGTTTCCCGCTCAAAATTGTCACTATTTTTACTTATAATTTGAATTCAATTTCCACACCAGGGTCGATTATCAGACCTTCAGAGGCAGTAATTGTGTAAAATCTAAAGATGAAACGGCAAATACACGCAGAAGATTCCATTAAACTACAAAGACGTTACCCGAATGACATTCGTTCAAGGCCGGTACAACGACCGGCTTCGTCATTTTCAAAAACAATAGAATTCCTTGATTGTACTCACTTGGATGAATTTTTATTGGCGTTTCCGAATCCTACTGTGAAATTTGTAGTGGTCATCGTTGTTGAATTCGTGGTATTCGACCTTATTCAGCTGTGCAAGCGGGAAATATATTGATCGTTGTTCGTCTGCGCGCGCCGTTTTTAACAGATTTCGTAATTACCCGTCACGTGACATGACGTCACCACATTTTCAACGGCGCTTCTACCAAAAGCCATAAGCACGCCTATTCCTCGATTTCCAGCAAATTCGTTGCAGACGCAATTTTTGATGAACACAATTTTCACCATAAATAATTAATAATTGCATGCCATGTTTGTACCAATGGTATGGTGGCATAATTTACCTTTGATAATAGTGCGGAAATATAAATGTGATTGCCGCATTGCCGGCAAATGTGGAGGCGTGACTTCTACAGGTCGCAGCCAATAAGGACACGTCGATTTAAAAGATTTTCCCGCGAATATTATACAGGCCGGGTGGGTTTGTTGACATGGGATTTCTGCTGAAAAAGTAACGGGATCTGGAAATTAGATGTGGAAAACAGCAAAATCACACAGATATCACATTTCCATTGACCCTCCCCTTTGTCACACTAGCTCTAGCTGTCATAAAAAGGAAATCCTGCTATCCCCTATTATAAAATGTGACATCGTTTTTGGATGATCCCTTAAAATATTATTATTCAATGCGATTTTTACTTCCAGTGTTTTCTGGAAAGTAAACTCCCAACTCAAAGGTTTCATACATTTTATAGACTTAAATTCATTAGCATTCTGAAATTGTACACTTTTTCAGAAAACTTGTAGCACAAATTTCTTATCATTTAGCAATATTTAAAGGTTGTAATTTTTAAAACTTTTCTCTGACCTTTTATCAAAATACCTTAATTGATATTTTTATATATTTTTAATCAATAAACGATTTCACATGAAAATTTGTCAACCGAGCTAGTGCTATATATAGCTAGTTATTAAATGATATCAATGATATATAGTTAACAGCCCCAATAAATACAATTAGATGCTCCAATCCCATTAACATAAAAAAATGTAATTTATAAATAGGCAAGAATCTATTAAAAAGTTGCAATAATATATATATTCGTAGCTTTAAAAGGTTTAATATTTGGCAATTTGACTTCCATTTAACCATGTTTTTGGCTGGATGAAACAGGGATCAAATCAATTTTAAGTTCTATACCGCATTAAAGCACACATTAATAAATGCATTTAGAGGTATTACATTTCAATGACTCACTTAAATCTTATTGCCATTTAAAATACATAGATCTTTAAAGGACATTTGTTGAATTATTATTATATGGGAACAATTGTTCCCATATAATAGCGTAATATTTGTAAAATTGGTACCTTGAAAATAAATATACGTACATGGAGAAAAAATAGATATTTCTTACTGAAATAAGCAATGATCGTTGACAACTTCGTATACGAATTATTATTACAAAATAATTCAAATCAAAAATCAACGTTTTCGAAATCGCATAATCCGGGCTCATATGTTAAAATTCATTGCAAAGAAAACAAGATTTAAATTTATAAGATAAGCAAATCGACTAAAGAAAACGTTTCTCTTGACTAACACAACATAAACATCACGTGCAGTAAATTTAACATGAAAAATGACATTTATGATATTGGATGAACATTTTCAATCCACCAAGAAGGAAGACGAGGATATAGGGAGTGTGCAGCAGATTTCGGCGTAACAAACCGTCGCCCTTATTTTCCCCAGTTGGCATGGCGAAGATTTCGGGAGGAAAATCACGCGAAAACTTCTCCAAACTCAACGTAAGAGGTACGTGAGCGATCTGGTCTACAAATGGTGAAAAGAAAACGGTTGTCAAGCGTCACAAACACCGAGGAAAAGCCATCTCCGATTGCCGAGTAAGCAAAGCGAATAACGCCAATCCGCCATTTTGACTTGCATCCATCCATAGACGCGATGTTCGTCGCAAAAATCTACATTTTCCCCGTAATTTCTCACCACCAAAACATTCACCTATCTTCCTGGGCAGATGTAGCACCGATCCCGGTTAAGCCTTTTCGTTTTGAGTCGCAAAATTAGGTGCGATGTGCGCTTAAAAAGTTGGTCGGTCGCGTCATTATTTTTCTTCGATCCAGGCCGCCATGTTATATATTCGAGCTAGGGCAAAAAGTTAATTCGCATTGGCAGACCTACCAAAGAGAACCCCCGCTTTGACGTGCCAGTGATCGGTTTTTAAATAAAGTGTTCTTTGATTGGCTTTGTAGGCCAGCGCGAATTATGACACTGGAAGAGCCACAGCCGGATAGAGCAGATTCGTCATCATCTCCGACATCTTCAACAGCACCATCCTCAAAAGATGCAATGGTGTCGTGTCAATCCAGTCATGGTGATACAGCTGCTGGCAATCAAGGGTCGGTGTTGTGCGAAGAAATTTCCGGAGAAAAATCCAGTGCTGCTAATCGACCAGCATTGAGGAGCAGTGCAAGGGTTGTGCAAAAGAAATCACGCACAGATGATGGACCGAGTGCTCAACAGCAGCCTCCAACCAAAAAAGATGGTAAAAGTAACATCATCTCAAGTTTTCATAATTTTACAAAAGCTTTTCTATCTGAATTACATGGAACACCTTAAAGTATTGTTACTTGTAAATTATATGGATATATAAGTTGCATTAATTAGAGACAGGAAAAGCGTATTTGTTGAAAGGTGCATGAAAATTAAATTTTATAATGTAATGTTTCAAAATGCCGTGTTAAGAAACTTAATCCATAATTTTAAAAAAATAGCATTTGTGTTCGTTTTTACGTCGTTTCGATATAAGTAGTGTTTTCGAGGGGGGAAAAAATACACAATGTTGAATGTATGATAACATAATCAGCTGTTTGAAAATACTTGTGCTACATACTAGGAATGGTTTTAGGTAATTGACCGATTTCACGTGCCTTGCTATATTGGCTGGAATACAAAAGAAAAATGGCGTCCTTGTTGTGGATATCTAGGCAACAGCCAATAGGGTTGCACGATTATCCACATATTACCTCCATATTGGCAATGGGACACATGCACCTACTGAAATTGGTCAATTCAGAACATATAACATTGGTAACAAGTTGCAGATTTTGTTTTGAAACACAATTTATTGCGAAGTGAATGCAAAACAAGTATATTTAAATGATTACGTAATGTGACCAGTATAATTAAGACCTATAATGTTTACAAAAAATGCTTACAATTTTTACTAATAAAACAGACTAAAATTGAAAGCATCTATTGTATGTGTGCAATGAACATAACATTAATTTATACATTATATCGGAAATACATACAAACCATGTTGGCATATTCTAGTTATTAAACTAAATTAACGCTGATAAATTGCATTGCAGTTGTGGATCTGCATATTTATAGCCCGTGCTTTGGTATGCAAAACTATATTTTTATAACTGGTATTGCGCAATTCATCTGAGCCATGAAAAGAAGTGAACCAGAAAGACTTAAGTGCAAAACCTGAAAACTATACAGAGGGATCGATTCAAAATATGAAATCAATTGTGTAACCTTTATACAAATCAATTAGGATGTCTGGTATTAATTTGCCCACATTTTTCAGCTATAAAATTTCGCAAAAATTGCAAACATATTTGGAATGTTGAAAATTTTAATCCATTTGCAGATAATACAACAATAGATTCAAATGCACCAGAGCAATCTAAACCTAGAATGTGGAGTGTTGATGACAAAAATGCATTTTTTGAAGCTCTTTGTGAGGTTTGTTAAGACAGTGTACGAATGAATGAATGTATGTATGTTTTTTATATCAAATAAGTTACATTCAATTTTATAATATAGTATGGAAAGGACTTTGAGAGCATTCAGACTTACATTGCGCAGAAGAATAAAAAGAAAAGTCACCCATCACAGATGACCAGGAAACGAGATCAAGTGCGGCATTTCTATTACCGCACCTGGCACCAGATATCAAAGTACTTGGTGTTTTCTGATGGTAAGAAAACTATCGCTTTTTCCAACTCGTACGAATCCAAATTGCAATTTTATATATGGTTCCATTCTTGGTGGCTTACAGATGTCAAAAAGGCTACTCAAGAAATATACGGTCTTGTAAATTATGCGGAGTTGCGGAAGAAAATTGGCGGCCGTAAGTTGATGCAGAATCGGTTTTTGATAACTAACGGCTTGAAATATGTATGTGTTTAGGAATTGATGAGAAAAACGGCCAGAAACTAAATGAACTTGTTCACAAAGGGTATGTAGTTACTGTACTTGTACATTGAACGTACGAATACAATCTGCTATAACTGGAATATACAATTGAAAATGGTAGAGCAACCATAATAAGATGCAAGGGGAAAAATGTGAGGGTGAAAACGCCATTGTGCCGAGCCTTGAAGAAACTTAATAACGTGGAAGATCAAAGGGATGATGAGCAGCCAAAGCTTCCTGCGCGTGTAACTGTGGAGTTAAGGCCTAAAACAAATGGAGCATGGGCATATGTTCAAGCAACATCTCAGAACCCAAGAATGCGCTTGACACTTACTTTACAAAGGAGATTATCGACAGTTATTGAGTACCTGCAAAGACGATGGAGACCCCAGGTGATAAAACAAGTAAGTACCCCTTATTTTCAGTCCAATCACTGGGACAGATTGAATAACCTTTTTAATTTGTGTTTATATAGAGAGAACGCCTATTGGGGCCTCAAGCAAAGATCTCGGAGTTGGATAATGACAACAGGGCTTTAAGGGTGACCCCATGCTCCGATGCCCAACTTGCACCCGTAAACCTAAAACCCGGTGTTGGAATGTCAAGTACAAGCGTGTGTCTGCAGAACTACCAACAAAGGATCATGCGATCAGAGGATTCGCTAAAATCACCAAGCAATTGCACCCGGAAGAGTGCAAAGGGCAGCAAAAGTGAACATTGTCCTATCCGTAAAGGTGCATCTTCATCCGACGTGTATTCGGCAAATATTACCCAGTCAGCGATGCAGGACGTGCATATGACAAGCGAAGATCAGGACGAAGTGGTTGCAGAAAGTGACAGCAGATCTGTGCCTTCCCACGAGGTGACGTTGAGGCAACTTCTGGCTTTACAGACGGCCATTGACACGCGCAACGATGTCCAGTTGACGCGGGCTTCAGATTCGCCCACCGTGATTAATTTCCAAACAGCGGCTGACAAAATTGATCCGGATCGGACAAGGGGCCCCCTTTCGCCAAACTTTGGCCAAGGGGAAGGGCATGTGACAGAAATGGATGTTGGGGCTGAGGGTAATGCGTGCAATAACCGGTGTCCACCAGAAGTAGACCGTGAGCAACTGGCAGTGCAAGTGGAGAAGATACGCAGAGGGTGGACAGCGACAGAAGCGGGCACAGTCACCATTGGGGAGATTTTCTTAATGGTAATTTACAGTATTAGTTACTCCACCAATAAATTCATTAATTTATCTGTGTTTTCTTTGTTTATAGCTTGGAAGTCCCACCAAATTGGTGCTGGAATACGACTGGGATGTAAAGTCCTCAGACGAAAACTCATCTAACTCAGAAGCAGTTAATGTGCCACCAGCAACGAGTCTACACAGTGTTATTTTACGGAAGCTGCTGCATTTGGCATCAAGCACATATCTAGACATGAAGAATAAGCAAGAGAAACAGGTACCTATTAAATCTCCCTTCACTTTCTGGAGGAAATACCATTTTCATTTTATTCCGATTTACGTGACAGAATGCAACATCAACAACTTGTAACTGCTCGCATGCCAAAAGTAGCAGCTTAAAGGGTTCAAAGGGTGGGGCTTGCAAAAGTCCAGGTGCCGTGTCATCAGTGACATCAACAGTAGATGCTATGGGTCACAATCAAAATTTGGATTCTCCTGAAGATGCATTTAGCGGCAAGGAACAACATCAGGATGTATTCTTAAAACCAACCGGCAGTGCTCCGCACTGTAGGGTCATTACCAGCAAAAGTCTCATACCAGCTACTTCTACTGCTAATAGAGTTATTGGCTCCGAGAAGGCCTTCAAAGAACAGTTAAATGTATGTGTCACATGTACAGATACTTGCAGTAGAACTGGTGTTAAGTATAAAATTATTTCTTGGGAATTTCAGAAGCTAATGCCGCCACCTCGGAAAACAAGGGGCAGGGCTGCAAAGCAAATGGTCATGCAGGTAATTCTCCACATTTGCAAATGTGAGATACAAATAATCCGAATTGATAAACAAATTGATTGATGGACAGAGGGAGCATCCTCTGCTGCCGAAGACCAGCCCAGCGCAATCATTGATGACCCTGCGGATTGTTCCCACGACACCGCAGCTTACCAGCTCCTTCATGCCGCTCATTTCCAGCAAGGGTGTAACGTTTGCACCCACCCCGAGCACTACATCAATTATGACAACACAAGGATTAGCATCTATTTCTGCAACCGAAACATCTATCCCATCAGCTGTATCAGTAGTGACATCCACTACAACGGTATCAACCTTTGGTGAACCCAAAGTAGGAGGGGATACTGTTTTGTGCCAAGTAATTATATTATTAATAATTGGCGAATGTGGTTGCATACTTTTGAGAAAGCCTAATTTGGGTTCATTTGTGTCTTCCGTGAAGGATGATGGTCACATTAATCGCAGAACTACTTTGATCAGCGGAGCTTCAGTTGGCCGACACAGTGAACCAACATCCACATCAATGCCCACTTCTATATCACCTCCAAGTATCTCGTTTCTGGAAATGTCATTGCCAGGTACTGGATTCATTCACAGCAAACTTGTCTTATTTTCCATATGCTGATGAAAGAAATGTCACGTGGTTTGTGTTGCAGTTATGGCATCTGAAGTGGCTGGAAGTGTCGCGGCAGAGTCGTCGACCGACAAGCTACTGGACTTCACTCTGGGCAACTCGAGCTGCACTTTCAGTGGCCTCATCGATGACAAGATTCCAGACGGAGGAAAGGGTTTAGTGGTTTTGAGTAACCTCTCCACCGATAGCATCATCGACACGACAACTACGAATAACTCAAATCCTCCGGCAACCACATTTAAGATGCTCAGCACTGGCAGTAATCAGTGGCTCAGTGGGGATGTAAGCATAATTGCCAATAAGCCCAATTGACATATACTTACTTAGTACTAAATTATCTAAATAAATTCTTTGCTTATTTTTAGGCTGTTGATTTTTCCCTGAGCAGTTTACTTGGTCACCTGGAATCACCCATGAAACCAACTAATACAGCTAATCTGGCTAGTAATAATGCCCCTCCATCAATAGATGCGATTGGACGTTTGCCTTCAGATGTAAGCTGACAAAGTGTTAAAGAAATGACTAGAAATTTGTGCTGAAGGTTCTTATAAAATATTTATTTTTATAGGTCGACTCACATTTACAATGCATAATGACAGAAAGCAGTTTGGATTACGTCTCGAAGTTCGCAGATTTGGCAGCGCACATTGAAAATGCCGATTTGCCTCGAAAGTAAAAGATCTATCCTAATTTACAAGCAAGCTTTTAAGTGTTGTATTTCAGCCCGGTGTTTTAATTATTACGCTAGTGCTCCGGTCCAAAGATTTTAATGAAAAACGGTCGTGACCAACCATCTGTGATACTGCATATGACTCACCATGGCCGACCAATATTTTTTCACTATAGATTTTGGCATTATTTGGTTCATGCATTCAACTCAATTCACACGAACAGTAAACTCGTGTTTCGTTATTACCGTCTGATTTTCTTTCAAATTATGTAAACCCAAGAGAACTTGTAAATAGACAGTCTATTCACATTAAGTTATATGGTGGTACAAAAGTAAGAACTCGGATTTTTAGTTCGTCACAAAAAGTTTCGTTTCATGTTTAGGTTTTTTGTTTTACTTCATGATGTTGTAATTACATATGGCTTGTATCATTTTAGAAAACTATTTTTCAGTCAAATTGAAGCACATATTTTTATTAAATCAGTTCCGTGTAGCCTACATGCTTGTCATCACTTCGAATGAGAGCTGAACCACATTTTTATTTCTAACGAATAAAGACACCATTATGAGTGTGTGTGTGCTTGTGTGTGTGTACCAAACATATCAATTACGTATTTCTATTAGAACACCGATATTTATGAATTATTTACTATATACAGACACCAGGTACATGGTACTTTAGAATACGCTCCTGGTCGTTTTGCAATAAATTGTGTAATTAATATCTGTTTCCAAAAATACAATTTTGGATAACTCTCACAATCTATTAGGCAGGTTTAAAAATAAAATTTAGCAGGAAAATATTACACTTTATAAACAGCACTTTGTATTATAGTTTTCTGGAAATAATCCAAACTCTTCCAAAATATAAATAGCTGAATGCCAACTATCATTATTATTAGTAATTGTTGTAATTGACCAATTTCAGTAGGCGTGTCCTATTAACAATACGGAGGCCATAATGTGGATAATCGTGCATCCCTATTGGCTGTTGCCTAGATATCCACAAGGACGCCATTTTTCTTTTGTTATCAGCCAATAGCAAGGCTTGTGAAATCGTTCAATTTCCCACTAAGTTGTGTAAAGTATATTCATTAGTTTGCGGGTATGGATGCTATAGAATTATCAGATGTCATCAAAATTTATGGATGCAATCGACAGAGCAACGTATTTGTCATATATGATAATTTAATACAAATTTCGATTTGCAAATAAAAATACAGTGACACTTTGAAAAATGTTGGCTCCATTAGCATTGTTTCCCAGCTGGCTATGGTTGAACAACCCTAATTAATACGGCCTCCTTTAAGATGCATTGAAGTAGCTGACTGGAACCAAGAGTATACTCTTGATAACACACATTTTTTTAATAGTAAATGCGTTGTTAAATACAATACTGCGGGCGGCTTAGTGACGTACGTCCTCCTGCATATGTCACAATAAATTAATGCTCTGATCAAGCTCTGTTAATGCTCATCCAACATAAAAAGTATATTTCATGTGTGGGCATATAATTATTTTGGCCCAATCCTGAAGCCATTATTCTTAACTTTGACAATCTGGACATAGATTTTCATAATTTGAAAGTAATTGTATGCAATCCTGTGCACTAATGCTCGATGCAGCTGAAAAGGATTATTCGGACTGCTGAAGCATCCTGTCAGCGCTTCTGCACAATATTAAGAAATCAAGATATGAGCCAAGTCGACCGTGAAGTCCAAATTTTGAGCCAACAAATGGTAGCTAGCTGCTGCATGCATGGGCGGCCCTGGATTTCAGATACTGCATGAGTGAGAGGGTGACAAATAAATCCTGGCCTTGGTACAGCTTGGTTCCGATGTTCATTGCAACAAACAGCTACTACTAGTTTAGCATGCAATACTATAGCAGTACCATACACTAGCAACACCAGCATTCAACTCACTGTAACATCTATACTCTTCCTGCAGCACAACATATATATACAGAGGTAATTAAACTATTCGTGAAAATTTGAAACCTGAATTTCTTTCTTTAACACATTTCCATAAATATTTCACTGAACTTTGTCGCCCTTAAGGTTGAGCATTGGGACGCCATTTTGTTTTTTGCATGTGGCAAAAAGGCGACAGCGGGTTGCAGTATAAAATCGCTAGTAAATATTAAGAATGCGTAAAATTAACGAATTAAATAAAATTGAATACAGCGATAAACTTACCTATTTTTGGATATTTTATCCCGATTTTTGCGTTCACCATTGCGGCTACAATAATTACCGAAATTGGCCAACATTCTTGA